>SMGT01012154.1:8900-22394 GCA_004794575.1 Lanistes nyassanus | reverse complement strand
CTGTCTGTATGTCTGTCTGTATGTCTGTCTGTATGTCTGTCAGTATGTCTGTATATCTGTTTGTATATCTGTCTTACTTGTTTTTCTTTCTTCTCTCTTCATGCGTGCGCGAGTGTATGAGCGAGCGCGTGTCATTCATCTAGCGTGTTCTTTAGTTCCCTTTTTGTCTATCTGTCTGTCTGTCTGAATGGGTGCATGTCTTCTTACCTTCCTTTTCTCTTCTGTCTGTTATGTGTGCGCGTTCGTATTTATGAACGAGGGCAGATAATTCTGAAACATTAATAATAAGGCTTCCATTGGAACAGACTGATGAAACAGAATATAACTTTTAACACCTAGCAATCCCTAATTCCCAAAGAAATTAAGAACTCTCACGCAACACCTATTCTCCCTACTCAGTCAAATCCCTGGCTTTTTTCTATGCCATGGTGTGGAGAGGGCTTTCAATATGAAAATATCAGCGAATTTTTCTAAAGGCATTAGGATCACAGACTGTAGTCACGTGAAGTACTGGCAGCTTGGCTCTGTACTTAGCCTCGCCCACCATTCGTCTGGGTTTTGGACAGTCTTCGCGTTTATGTCCCTCACCCACCCACGCACTGAGCCACGCCTAGACACACCTACACTCAGCGTGGTTTGCTCGTCTGCGTACTCTCCTGTTCACTCGCTCGCCTAAAGTCTCATTCACTTGCTTACTAAGTCGTTCGTTCGATTCCTCGCTGGGTCTCTCATTCTGTCACTGCGTGGGTGTGCGTGCGTTTTTCCTTTCGTGTGTGTGTGAGAGCGTGTTTACGTGTGTGTCAGCATAATTGCATGTATGTGTGCCCGCGTGCGTCTATTGGTATGCGTGTACGTGTGAATGTGCGGGAGCCTACTTTGTGTTAATGGATGGTAAGTGTGTATGCGTTTTTATCCGTTTGTATTTACGTATTGGTGTCTGTGTATTTCTCTTTGTGTGTGTGTGTGTGCTTGCGTGTATGTGTACGTGCATCGAATCTATATATCTGTGTGGACTGTGTGTTAGAGTATGAATTGACTGTAATTTCGTTAAAACCGACATCGTAGAGATTTCGTGTATCTGGTACCGTCACGTATTTCTGCGTTGGGCTCTAGCTTCTAGCTTCCAGCCTCATGTTAGGGATCACGGTTCTCAGCTTTCTTTCCCTTTTACCCCCTCATGAAGGTTTGGGTAAATTAAGCAATATAAAAGTGACCCTCTTCGCCAGGAATCATGGCGGGTGTCGTCTTAAACAGATCGATCTCACGCTGGAGATTGAAAATTATGCTGCCTAACGCACGTCGCATACGGTTTGAATAAACTGAGTGAAAACAGCGGTAACAAAATCTAATCCAACTAATGCAGCGAAGATTTCATCCAATTTCGATAGACAGATCACAACAGCAACCCCTCCCCCTCCCTCAACGACGCTTCACTGTTGGGAAAATTCATCTCAGTCTGTATATAGGTATTGAAATTCGAAGACGTTAACCACATTTTCTTGCTGCTGAAGGTTGGCCTGTAATTCTTTACTTGTTCTTCTTCGACTTAATGAGGCTCAGCTTCTCTGTTTTGTCAGTCAGTATAATTAATTCCTCTGCTTTTCTTAACAGGATGACGAAAGACGAGGAGCCATGATAGAGTCGCTTATTAGATTCTTACCAACATAAACGATCTTTATTAAGTTCATCGTAACACCGTTGGATCTTCTTCTCGAGATTAAATATTGATTTATTGCAGTGAAAATTGTGATAATTAATTATTAGATAAATCTGCGAGGAAGCTAACACTTTCGTGTTTGTAAGAAATGGGCTGATGGTAAGATCTTTTCGAGATAAAATTTTTAAAACAATTTCTCTGCTGTACAATAGGATATTTACATTTTAGTTACAAGACACCAGCAGGACGGGATTATAAATTCTGCAGTAAGATTTTAGTCATTAGTAATCTCTTTGTCTGTCTCTGTGTATGGGAAATTCTGCAGTAAAGTTTTAGTCGTAGTAATCTCTCCCGTACTCTGTGTGTATATTTAAGTCCTTATGTTGTATGTCCTTAAGTGCATATTTGTAGTAGCCTGTAAATTACGTTAATTTTTGTGTATGTGTTTGAGAACTTCGTTTGCAGCTGTATTTCTCTCCCCACCGTTAAATGGACACTAGGCCACATAATTACATTTAACCCCCCTCACTCTCTCCTCTTTCTCTCTTTCTTTTCTCCGATACTGTGCTTGCTGTGTGATCGCTTATACCCAAGTCTCTTTTTCGTCAGTTCTTTTAGTTCTGAGCTAGGAAACGCCAGCGTTGAGTGATCTGCTCTAAAAGCGATTGATAATAACTCTTATACGAAAAGTTGAGAAGTTGAGTCTTGAAAAGTAAATCATCTCGCGAAAGGTTATCTTTTAAACAAAGCAATGTAAATTATGAAGACATGTATTAGGAGCCAATCCCACTGGAAATTACTTGATTTGGATCTTGTTTTTATATCAGGTTCTGACTAAGCAGAAAATGAAAGTAGTTCCTGTGCATGATGTGCGTGTACCCTATACGTTTCAATTTAGCACGATTTAAAGTCAGTTTTAGGTTTGTAAAGCCTGAGGATTGTTTATATAAGTTTACTTAAGGCAGAATTAAGAGTGTCTGACAATGCTTTTCTGTAAAAAAAATCTCGGTTGAATGATGTAAGAAATGGAATGAGCATCGAGTTCTTACATTGTCCCTCATACGCTTTAAAACTTTTGCGAAGTAGATATGTAAAAGGCAAGTTTTTGAGAGCTATAAGCAGGTTAAAAATAATTCATTGTTAATGCACAGAATGTCTTAACGTTGCCGTTAGTCGGATAGCTTAGTTGGTAGAACTGCGGACTAGCAAATGGAAAAGATTTCTAGCTCGACTCCTGGTGTGGCCAAGGATTATTTTCTGGAGGTATAGAATGTGCTGACTCCATTCGGCCATTACCCGCACATGTCCACACTGGTCATCTTACTGCAGCTATCAATCTGGTGGTTCTTTCAGTACATAGTTTAGTAATAGGCCCCCATCCCCCCCCCCTTGTAATCCACCTTCCTGATATGCACACAGTCTGCGACGGGACGTTAAGCAACCAACAACCCACCAACAAACCTTATTTTTTGGATGGATTATAGTTAGATTAGGTAGAGGCTAGTTTGTGTAAAAGTGTGCGAGGGGTGTAGCGACTTGTTTTCAGCATGTAAGTTGATGTCGTACGATAGCCTGAACGTTGTCATCATGTTCATCTGGTAGTGACAAAATATAAAACCCACATATTGATAATAAGCACATATTCTTCTTTACTGAGAGCCGATACTGCAGCTGGGTCAAACTTTTTTAATTGGCGTTTTTATGTAAAACGAGGGACAGGTTTTTAAAAAATCCAGCTTCACGCCAGAGGCTGTAAGAGATTACGTTGCTGTAAATAAAAGTATTACTGTTGGTTCCCTAATGTTCGTTGACGTGGGCGAACCTTCCCCCACCCCCACCCCTATTCTGCTAGCTCAGAAAGAAACTCGAACTTTATTGAGGGACAGTATATTGTAGTTGGCATTGTTCGTAAGTCTTTGTCAGTCTACTTCTCGTCTTTTCGATTGTCTGTCCTTTTTTATTATTATTATTCCACACTGTGTCCCCGCATTACATTATGTATATTCTGCTGCGTTTCTATATTGCTTCGAAAGAAAGCTGTAGACTTCAACATTCTACCATCTGCTGGATTAACAGTAAAGAATCGGGAAGTGGCAGTTGTTAAAAAATGCTACAAGTTGTCACTGGTATGTGACAAAGTCCGCTTGTCTGTTCGTTCATTGTATTTCCAAATCAGCAGCACATACGAAATATGTGAGTGAGCGAATGAGGGAGTGGGTGGGTGGGTTGCGTGGGTGTGGGTGTGACTGGATACGTGTGTGGATGACTAGGTGACTGATGGGGCAAGTTAGTATATAAGAAAGCGATTCAGCGGTGTGGGTGGGTGTCTTTCTGGTTCATTCTGTAACAAAAATTACATACAATACTATTCGGCTGTCTTTGAATACTGTGAAAGTTTTTAACATGAAGAAAAACAAAGGAAACATTCCCTGCTCACAATCGTTCATAGCGTTCATTACGTCTCACTATTATCAATCTGCCAATGAATTTGCAATGTTTTTTTTTCATTATGGCGTAATTTCGTTTACGCAGGCACACACGTAATCTCTCGATATTTGTCTCGTCTGCTTTCCCATGCCTGCCAGTATGATTTGTAAATCATATCGTGATCACTAATTAGTTCTTTGGAGGCTGCAGTGTGTGTTCTTGACGAAAAAATGTGACGATAATCGGTGGCGCTGAGAACATAGAGCTGGGAGTTGCCTTTTGCTTTTTGAAAAGTTAAGCTTGACTTACAAGGGTTGACAACCCCGAATAAAATCTACGTGCTAAAGAACTACAGTCATCTGTTAGAACTACTGCGCGATCTAATGTTGTCGAACTTAGATCTTTTCTTCTGTGCAAGACCAGTATTTTAAATAAGCTAACAAGTTAGGCGAGCGGTCTGCAGATCAAAATAAATGATTCATTTGTTTTGCAGTTGGTCATATTAAATCTTCGGTCAGTCTCTTTCATTCGACTTAATTGAAAATGGCTTTAAAACCGTATTGAAATATTTCTCGTTTTGTATTTTTTTGGAAAATGATAACGTACCATGCCGCTTAGTTCAAGATTTTAGTTAAATATTTAAGTTTTAAAATTTCTTTCTGTCTGTCTCTGTCTGTCTCTGTCTATCTGTCCGTCCGTCCGTCCGTCCGTCCGTCCTTCTTTCCTTTCTTTCTTGTGTCTGTTCACATTCCACACTTCACTGTTCATTACAATCCATGTCGTTCATTATACTGTTCGTCATAGTCCATTGTCTACATCTTTACAGGAACAAGTGTTTCTCATCTCTCTCGCGTTGATTGCAGTCATTAATCATCACTATTATTGTCGATGGGAATATCTTGTGGTTGTAGCGCATTTCCACTTTGTTAAACAACTGTCCTCAGTGACATAAGAGAATACGCTTACCTGATAATTATCAGCTCAATTTACAAAACTGCTTCCCCACTGTCATAGAATAGCTGTTCTGAAAGTGTAATTATCACCAACTTTTCCAGCGCGGCGCGCATGACTAGAAAAATTAAATCTGTGTGCACTGTAATCAGTCAAACCTACAGTCTTTCAGCTTAAAAAAGCTAAGTCCCTTCTATGTTTTTCACTTAGTAAAGCTTACACTTGCTATTATTACATATTAGGTAAAGCCATAGGACCCCCCCCCCACACACACACACACGCACACACACCTTCAAACTGAGTTTTTTCTCTCATTCGCTCTTGTCCAGAAGAGGAGGTATAACGCTCCGAAATAAAGACCTTTTTTAGTTTTTCGCCTGACTTCTTATTGACTTACGTGTTCTTACCATGTGTTTAGCTTTATCTCCAGTCTGCATGCAGTCACTTGTTTTAATTGGGTTTAGTTACGATGTGCTGTTAACTTTGTTCCTTTCCCTCAGTACATGTAGAAGTGAGATGTAAAAGGCTTTCAGCCGAGTAGTTAATGTGGTCGTCATCAGGCACTTGGTTCAAGACTGGGTTATTTGCCCATTGATATATTCCATCTCCACGGTTAAAGCCGCAAACCGGATGACAATTTTTTTTTTACCTACCATGACCAGGGCAGATACAATCGCTTATTCAAGCTTACGAAGCTTGTAGTAAGGTAGTTGAAGTCTTCCTTTTTAAAAAAAAATTACGGTAACACCGGATACCCTTTTTCCCATACCACCACCCCACTAAATTCTTGTGTCTTGTGTTTATCGTGGACCCTTTTAGGGGAGGGGTTTGTTTTGCTGGCTTTGTTTGCGCGAAAGTTTACACGTCGGCAACTAAATACGTGCCCGTCACATTAGGAAGAAATACAATCGCAGGAGACGAGGCCTGGATCCATGACCCAGTATCCTTCCTTATTGTCTTAGTGACAAACAACCCTTGCGGCATTGGACCGCTGTCGTTACTGGCAGCGGACCGACTTCGTGTTAGTTTCCGCGCATGCGTAGTTTCTGCTTTCCGGCAACCGAACAGGAAATAGTGGATCTCATGGTTAGCCGACTTCTTACCGAAAGAGGGATGATGGTGGTAGTAACTTATGCTGTGGTGTTCTCACAGCGGCAGATTAAAAAATAAACTGCATGTAGAGATAGTAATTTTTTTCTTTACCAGTGGGGTGAGTGAGCAAAAGTACAAAGACTTGGAGAAGACAAAATATATATAAAAACATAACCAACTCAATTTCATGCCGACAATAAACACGAGGTTATGACACTATGCAGTCGTCACTTTGTCTCTTTGTTTTAAATAAAAGATCTGTTCTCGGGCTACGAAGTAGCAGTATTAAATTTGTATTAGGACATATGGACGAAGGCAATTGAAGCGGATCTGTGGCCATCGCCTACAGTACAAGTTCTAACGCACTATAGCGATGCTTGTACAAGAGGGATGAGGTCACGTGGGCTGGCTGGTAGCACCAGACAAAGATGTTGAAAATAAACTGGGCAGAGAGCCAAGATATTTTACAAATTGCATGTGGACTGATTATGTATATTATTTCTACGGAGCTTTCATGAAACAAATGCTGTTTGTATTACAAAGCTACTGAGGCAATGTAACTAAAAGGGCACAGTCTGCTAATTTTACTTACTGTTTTGCTGTTATAGTCTTTGCAACTTGGTAAATAGCTGCTCACAGAAAGATCTGAGTGTTCGTTAGAAGCTTTTAGTTTTACAGCTCTGTAGTAGAAATGGGTTTACTGAAGATTTGTAGCCTTTGTGAATAGTTTGGAAATAAGTTGTCTTTACTGATACTTCGTCTCGTTTCTTGTCCCATTGCACTCAAATGCGTCTCCTGGTTACTAAATTAAAAAAAAATATTTTCATCCTTTTGTTGTTTGCACTGACTTCATTAATAAAAAGTAAAACAGTCAAAGGGATATGATCCCCACCCAGCTTTTCTTCAACACCTCCACCCCATCCCGACAGAGGCCCGGATAGCTCAATTGGTGGAGCTGCGGACTAGCAGGTAGAAGGTTGCTGGTTTGAATCCTGGTGTTGCCAAGGATTATGTCCTGGAGTTATACATTGTGCGAACTCCATTTGGACATCTTCCCTGACATTAAACTGCCTGTCCGCACTGGCCATCTCACTGCAGCTATCAATCTGGTGGTTTTTTGAAAGCATAGCTTAGTAATAGGACCGCGTCCCCCTTATGGTCTGCCTTATGGGTCCTGATATCCACCCAGTTTTCAACGGGACGATAACCAACCAACCAACACCCCCATCTCCCCCGCCTTTCACAACAACTACAAAACCTGCGTTGCTATACTGCTATACTACGATAAAACTAATGAAAAAGATTTTTAAAATTAGCCGTGTAGCTTGCTGCCGTGACAGAATTGTATGTACAAAATTCAGCGTAGGAAGACTTCAACATCGATAGTTGCCATAAGTCCTCAGGTTGTTCGTGGGGGTGGGGGGAATCGCTATTGAGAAATAGTGTGTGCTCTCCCTTAACAGTATGCAGTAACATTACACAATTCTTTTTATTTTCGATCTCGGTGTAAGCAGTCTGGAACGCTTACTTCAACATCAGTAACAACAACAACAATGACAGTATTTTAAAGGGGACTTATCGCAAGGTAATTCAAGGAGCAGTCCACTCACCTGGACGCGTGCACAATGCAATACTTTCACGCACAACGCAGTACACACACCCACGCACGCAGATTCGCATGGAGGCACTACACGCCGAAGGTGCAAACAGGATAGGATGAAGTGGGTTATGACAGAGACACCCCTCCCCCCCAAAAAAAAGCTTTACAGAACTTTTAAAGAGTGTATGTAGCTAGCAGACGGCGAGGGGCAGGCTGTTCCAGGTCAGTGGGGCGAAGACGGAAAAAGATTGAGGATCAAAGGTGCTGCGCAGTGCAGGAACCTGAGAATTTTATTACATCCAACCATGGTTATGAATAGTACTAAATATATACATGTCTGCACTTTACTGTCAGTTTAACAAGTTCACGGATTTCATTACTTTGCGGCGCTTCATCGCCGATGCTCCTTTCTTTTTCTGCTGTTCATCGCCACAGTGCTGAAAAAATGCTTTCAATTTCTTTCTTCCAATTGGATTGGAATGATTGTTAGATATTTCGAAAAGTCGCCCTTCAAAAAACAAAACTCCTTTCCCATTTTGTAAACTTCAGCAATAAGTTCTCTGAACACAAAACTGACTATGCAAGCGTTGTTAAGCTTGAACTTCGCTTGACAAGCAGACTACCTCAACCCCTTAGTTCTGGTTTGTGGACGATGGCGCGAAAACTGCTAGGAGCTGATTGGTTGTTGCCAATGGACACCTAAAACAAAGAAAACGTCCATTGATCCCACAGCCCTGAAGGCTGGGGTCCCCGATGGCTGCGAGGACAGAAAGGGTTAAGCGGTCGCTCGATTGTAAACACCGCGACAAGCGTGAATTATTAACAATTCCCATGACCTCTTGGCTCGGTTGATAAGCGGGCGATAATCGGCTATCAAAGCGAGATTAAAGGATAGTAAATTTACAAGAGTTGCTTGCCCCTTTGCATGTTCAGTACTTCGTCAAGTAATCCCCCTCTATCCCCCTTCTTTTTTTTTCTTTTGGACATCACGCGAGAAACCTGTCTCTGTGGCGACTGTCGCACGATTGTCCGTTATTCTTTAAGCTCCTTTCGTTTTTATTATCCTCTTTTGGCAACATTATGTTTACGCTATTTGTCTCGATGGCAACTGCGTAAGCAGTGCTTATGGCAGCACAAGGCTTGCGGCTTGCAATCGACAGGCATTCAGAAGCAAGCCACGCGCACTTGAACAATCGGCGTCTTCGGCACGCTATACTCGTGAGCGCCTGGTCAACATTTGCCACTCCGCGAGGAGCAGACAGGTCTGTGACTGTTGTGGAATTTCTTTCATGATAATAGCAGTGACACGCATGGAATGCGACTCCTGCTGGTTGAGGCACCTGCACGCATGGCTGTTGTGTGAAACGTCGTACAGTGGTGAAGAAATCTTTGATACTTGATATTATGATGACTTATTCTGACGTTATAAGTGTTTCATATGTGCAATAATCCAGTTGAAAAAAAGCTGATTAGAAAACTAAAGAGAATCGTAAGAGTTTTCTAAAAACCTGACTGTGAATGAACAGAAAAACAATAAAATATAATTGTAAATTTGCTCAGGCGTGGTGTAATTTCGATCGTTAAACAGCCACTATTCACAAATGTTCTCATGCCGGTGTCTTATTGTAGGTTTCATGCCTACGCATTTGATGAAAATATTGTCTTTAAAAAATTAATGTAGCCTGACAGCCTCGCGCTCAATAAAACTGTATCGGCTGACAGCGATGATCTGATATAACAGCATGGTCTGTGACGAACACCCAATAATCATGTTTACAAGTGGCTTTTGTCAGGTCACAAGAGATCACCAGATAACCTTAGGTGTTTCAAATGCTGAAATGTCAACGTTTGCTCTTTAGGAAGTACATTAGCAAAGGGAATGCACGGTAGGGTTTTCTCCCCACCCCCATTCCCCGGAAAAAGTTCACAAAACACTACCTTTGCTACATGTATATTTGTCATGTGTTTTTTTATGTCAGCATGTCGAAAATCCTGAATGGAAACCATCAGTCGTTGTAAATGTTCTGTGCTACGAGAATTAATGACCATTGATATACAAATGGAGTTGGTGGCGTATAGAAGCGTGAGCCGAATAGGTTACTTCTTCCAGAATAGCCGCTATGGCAGGAATAAGTTCCTTGGATTTCCCATGCACGAAAACTGAATAGGTTACTTTCCCCCTCGTTATTCGTCAATATTTTTTTTTCGGTTGCCCCGGGATCAAATAGCTTGTTCCAAGTTCGCCGAAACAGCGTTTTCAGAGACAGAAAAAAACTTTAATTCGAGAATAAATTTAGTTCCCTTCACGTGCATACGAGGCCGGGTCAGCTGGAAGATCTAGACAGCCACCCGCGAGTGTGCTTTCTCCACGCACTTGGGGTACCATGCATGGACCATCTTTCATATTGTTTAGCGCGAAGACACAGACTTGAACTTATGCGTAAAACTAGAACCTTAACCCCACCCCTAATCTCTCTGCCTGAAAAACAAACAAAAAAATTAAAACCAAACAACACAAACAATAAAGCTAATGCGGGTATCGAATCTTCCACTTATCAACTGTGGATGTGTCAACACCCGGCTATCGATCACCACTTAGCCTGTTCACTGTAACTAGAAAAACTTGCGCTGTGTAGACGTCCTGGCTTGACTATACAGCGCGCTTGGTACGCCGCCCATACGCTCCCCAAGTGCGTAGGAAAAAGCAGACTTGCTAGCCGCCCTGAGTTCTTACCTCCCCTAGGTGTCTGACTAATTTTAATCTAGTGAACTTAGGAACCGGGTCATACGACAGACTGGGCGTCTGGATCACGTATTAATCTTAGTCAGCTAGACGTGACCTTTCATAATCAAAAATAGAATAAATCATCTGCCTTCAACCAAAGGAGATACTAGCAAATTATTTAAAAGGAAATCCGCCTCGTATAAAAAATATATAATCTTCCATGAAGATTCCCACCCCCTCAAAAAAAAAATCCGTTATTTACAGCTGTTTTACAATACTATAAATATGAAATTATTGTACGCAGCATTTTTGTATTAATGTTTTCACCTTGACGACAGGATATTTTTTAAAAAAAATAGTCTTCGAACTACATCTGATATAACGAAAATTAAACTTTAATTTTTCAACAAAGTAATTTTATGCTGAATTTTATTTCTTTTTCTTTATAAAGAAACTTAACGCAGTGTTTTGTGATCTTTGTTCGAAAACGACGACGACGACAAAATAGCGAACCATCTTTAGGGTCCTTCTTAATCAACAAATGCTGACTACACAGGAGGCTTTGTTCTCTAAAAGCAATGCGTCATGATGCGTTTTATTATTCTTTTTGTCGGTACAGCATTCTCCGATTTGTTTGCTAGAAAACGATGTAATCGAACTCTTCTTTCATCGACTATTTTCCACCGTAACTGCTGCATACAAAACAATAACGAACGCTTTGTGGCACGTATTTTTCTTCATCTGGCCCAGCATTGATGTCCTAAATTTATTCTAAGAGAATATTTTTCTTTATCTGAAAAAGCTGTTTTGGCGAGCTTGGAATAAGCTGTTCGATCCCGGGACAACCGAATAGCTTTTTATTACCGAATAACGAGGGAAAAATTAATAAGCTACTCGGTTTCCGTGAGCGGGAAATTCAAGGGCCGTATTCCTGTCATGGCGGCTATTATGGAATAAGGTAAGCTTATTTGGGTTTCTTACATACGGGGCCTGGTCTTGCACTCATCGCTTCCTCTCAAGCCCCGTATACTGACTACCGAAAGACCACCACAAAACTACGCATGGTACAATTAATCACGTGGCACAGCCTTGGGTCAGTCAACGGAAAATGACATCATTGTTTAACATCACCTTTTCTGGTTTCTGTCGTGTCAGGCGAGTAGCACCGGCATTCCCTTGTGCTAAAAGGCTCCGCCGGAGACCCTTGTTCGTAATGGGACTCCGGGCCGCCCATTTGTTTCTAAGCCAATTTAGAAGCCGTAAACTTCATTTTTAGGCATTCCTGGAGGGATGGGGAGCAGTTTGATCCCCAAGAATAACGTCAGAACTGGGCCAGAAGGCTGCCAAGAATGTTTCAGAACCCATCGCCGCTGTAATTGTTGACCTGTACACAAAAAAGCACCAATGTTTAGGTTGTCGGAGGAAGGAATTCCGAGCAGTCATTAACCTTGCAGAGCTGTCGGTCGAGGAAACTTTGATCGCTTGGGCATGAAGCGCTGCTAAGATCGTTGTCCTCAGCGTTCATTGGAACCACATCCAATTTCGACTGTATTCATTTCTTTGTCATTTTCTTTTGTTTTCTGTTGTTTTAAGATTATTTTCTCCCTGATCTTTCATTTATAAACCACATCCAATTTCGACTGTATTCATTTCTTTGTCATCTTCTTTTGTTGTCTGCTGTTTTAAGATTATTTTCTCTCCGATCTTTCATTCACAAACAAGTAACTCCTCCCCCCTTCCCCTACCCCCCCCCCAAAAAAAAATAATCAGGAATAACTCCAAGCCATGCACTTTGTTAAAAAAGAACCAGTTAGATACGAAGTGAAATGAATTATGAACAATAACAAAAAGCTTTACTCATATTGTTTATTGTATATGATAGTCATATTTCTATTTTATTAGTCCATTTCTGTTACAAGAAGGGTTTCATTTGCAGGTTTGACGCGGACAATCGAATCATATTGGGTCAGTGTGACTTTTCTTCTTTTATCCGTTTAAAATACAGCAGGCGGTGTGTGAAACGGATCAGATGTCGGTAAGACACCAATAGAGAGAGCAACCGACAAGGAAGAAGAGAGCACGGGGGGTTGGGGGAGAGACCAAATGTAAGGGGTGGGGCTAGAAACAAGCTACGAAATGGGAACAAGGAAACAATCACATCAGGTGTCAGAGCAACATCGACCTCAGACACCAGAGTTGATCCCACGAACTGTTTCAAGATCCTGGTAACTATTCCGGGTACCGTGATCGGTCTCTTAGTTTTTGTCCTCGATAATTATCTTACGTCCGGCTTTCGCAGGCCAGTATTTCGCCCAGCGAATTTCACGTTGCCGAGCTATAGGTGCATTGCCATAGTTACTGAAGAACCGTCCAGTGACAAGTACTCACCCCAACTCCTCACCCCCTTCTGTTCTCCCACCCAACCCCCAACCCCCCACCTCCACGCAGTCTGCCGAGGTCCCGTCACCTATATCCAGACTTGCACGTGATCTTCGGCTTGCTATAGTTTGATAGGGATCCCCGAGTGATCAGACGGTTGCGGTATGTTGGTGTGTTCTGGTCTTGCTCAGCGTCCATCAGTGCTGTCACCGCCGTTGTAAGCAGTCTTCGCTTGCACCTGGCCGTACGTGATGTTTTGCTTTGCCTAGTCGGTATTGTGCCATTTTTCTTTTATTCTCTCTTCCCGTGTCTGTGTTGAGCTATGTTGTTAACTTCATGTGAAACAAAACATTTTTGTAAATTTGGATTTACTGGAACTAACAAATGAGCAAATTGTTTTGAATAGGTGGTGCTGGTATCTGCATGCGCGCATGCATTCGCATATGAGTGAAAAAGAGGTTGAGTAGAAAGACGGAAAAGCGAAGGGAGAAAAGAGCAAATTTGAGTTACCTCCCCTTAGAACACGTACGTAATGTGTTCGGAATCCGCTTTATTAAGCAATAAGTAACAACACATGTTCTTATCTGTTTTGGGTCTTCATGACGTCACAGATGCGCCATGCCGCTGGAAGGAATAGTAACTCCGGAGACATACGTAGCGGGG
>SMGT01012153.1:0-34267 GCA_004794575.1 Lanistes nyassanus | reverse complement strand
CCCCCACCTTGTTCAGCCTCCTACGCTGTTGACTGCGCCTGTCGGAGCTGGCGACACGCCGAGCTAAGACGAATTTAATTGATTTCCGGCCGATCACGCGACTGCTCAGTCGGCCTTCGTCACGTCCCGCACAGGGCAGCGCACATCGACAGGCAGATCAAGATGGCGGGCCCCTGGCACGTTAACATGGCTCCCAGGACTAGGCCAGAGGTTGTGTCTGCAAAACTGTCACCTGATTGATTGGTCGATCGATTGATGAATTGATTGGTGGATTAATATTGGAACAACACTTGAGGTTAATACATGAAGAAAAAGATCCCAAACTCTCTCTCTCTCTGAAATGAAGCCAACATACAGTTTACTTCTAATTTTTATTTTATCAATATCTTATTGTGGACTGGGACTGAACACCATTTGGATGGAAAGGTTTCAGTCACACGTGCGCGTCCCCTGGTTTGATTTACTGAGTCAAAACTACAGGTTTCAAGAACCTGAACTCATCTCCTTTTGAATAATAGGAACATTTAGCCGCATTGCTTTAAATATAAGCCATGAGTCTAGAGTATGCATTTTGTCTTGTTTTTGTTTTTGTTGCTGCTGCTGCTGTTGCTCTTCTTATTGCTGCTGTTGTTGTTGATTAAACCATTCATTGCAGCACGCGACATGCGTTATACGCAGGCTAGTGCCCATCATGTTTGAAAACGCCGTTATGGCATGAACAACGTAGCGATGCGAAACAGAAAGGCCCTTGGGAAAATAATTTATAGGCGAATTGCTTTGCACAAACATTTCAAACAGTCGCATGATTGGGAAGGTTACAAGGACGTAGTTATAAATCTGTAACTTCTGGACAGAGGAAACCGAAATCAAAAAAATAAATGCAACAACAACGAAAACTGAAATGAGTGCGGGAAAGAAATGATTCGGAAACGAACGAACGAACAAACAAAATAAAGAAAAAAGAAAGAAAGAGAGAAAGAAACAAAGGAAAAGACATGAAGGCTGGCAGGCAGACAAATACACAGACATGCAGGCAGGGAGACAGGTGAGCGAACGGACAGACAGAAAAAATATGAGATTGTATTAATTGAAACCGAGGTTGTGTGTGCTTTATTTCACAGATGGTCAATTTAAGTCGATCAACATAGTTTAAAATCAATATTTATGAAGATGTATTAGAAATGTCTAAAATAGTCTGAAGGAAATTTGAATACTGAAGAAGACAATCTTTATCTTGCAATTTAGTCCGGTTGCCAAAGACGTGACTTGTTTTTAAATGCCCTGCTGATAATCAATATGAACATTTTCGTGTTATCGTAAACAGCCATTTGACAAACCTTTTTTTTTCTGTAGTGTATCGTTTGTCTTTTTGTTACCCGCATGCTAACATTGCTTCTCCTTTCTGACCACGTCTTTCCAGTATGTTTTCTGATCCATATATCACTCCTTTCTGACCACGTCTTTCCAGTATGTTTTCTGATCCATATATCACTATGAACTATTTAGTATGTGGTTCTGTCTGCCAGGTCTCTTCCTCTTTTACGATCTAACTATAGCACCCTCTCTTTCATTCTCTCCTTCTTTCGCTCATTCCTTCTCCTCTGCCCTCCCCTCTTTCTTCTTGCGGTATGAGACAGAGTGCATGTGTTTCTGTGTTTACTCAGCCTTTTTGAAAAAAAAAGGCCAGAAGGCTGTATCTCCGTCCCTCCGTCCCTCCGTCCCTCCGTCCCTCCGTCCGTCTGTCTGTCTGTCTGTTTGTCTGTCTGTCTGTGTCTCCCTATCATTCCCCTCCCCCCCCCCCAAAACACACACAGGTTGCAAAACAAATACAGCATGTATTAGCTTATGTACCTGTATCAGCGTTTCAACTCGTTTGATTTACTTCTTTATTTCTCTACAGAAAAGTTTTTTTCCCGTAACAAACATCCAAAGAAATCTCTTTGAAAAACAAAGCTCGAAAAAAACTCCCTCCAAAGAAGATCCGTTGTATAGAAGAAAGAACGACAGATATGCTAGAAGGCAGCTACACAAACCTTGTACACCAGAGCAATAAGCCACGCCGGCCAAACTCCGCGAGAGGACGCCCCCGTCGAAACATCATCCACAAATGAAGGTTTCCACATACTACCGAAACTCTGACAGGGGCCCTAGAATGGCAAGAAAGGCCAACGTTGCGAGTAATCCCCCTTTAATTAACACCAAACGTCCGTCTAACCCGTTTCGAGTTAATGTTCCAGGGGAGACGAGTTTGGCGACGAGCTTGGCCCTGTCTGTTTACGATGTAAAACAAAATGAAAGCGGCGCAAGGTTCATTGCTTATGCAAAGTCCGGATTAAGACGGTGAAAGGGCTCCGTCACAAGGAAACGCTAATTGTTTGAAGGAGTCAGGGCAGGGCTTGTTCTAGATGTTGTTTTGATGATACTAGCGAATCGCCCAGAAGCCTTCAGCCCAGGCTGAGGAACAAGGAGAGAGGATTTTCAGCCCGAAGTCTGAGACCCCGGTGCATTGTCGTCGCTGACACCATTCTGTTGGCTGCTCTTCGTTCCAGCCAGGGAGCGCTGCAGTTCCTCAGCGAAACTCCCCAACAGCAGATGGGGTCAGGGGGGCCTGCAAGAAAACATGGATTTAAAGTTTTCTTCGGGGAAACCTGATTGATGTTGCATTAACAGTAACGGTGCCAGACCAGTGGCATGTTTACGAGTGGCAACAAAATGGAAGAAATATAAATAACAAGTCAAGATGTTGATGGCTTTATCAGGGACTGTTGCAACAATTAGATATTTTCCTGAAGCAGTGAAATGTATTACATGAATTTATTACGCGACTTTCGTCAATCAGATTACTTCTATACCAGGGTGTGAGTTATATTTTTGCTGTTTTAGAATTCTTTACTGCAGTTTGGCTTCATATTAGTCTGAAGTAGTTAATAATTAACCAACGGTCAAATCTTCAGCATTTCCCAAGCTTTGCAGATCTCCCACAACAAGATGAATGGCGTATTATTCCAGGTGATTAATTCCTTTTAATCTACATAAAATGATTGCTCCTTTCTTGGGAATACAAGCTGTTGGCATAGAAGCGAATATATACTTCCATTCGACGGGTCTTGTACTGGAAATCAGACCTTATGTGTGGTTTACACGGCTCGATTAAATCAGATGAAGGCACTCATAAAACAAACTAGTCCACCCGTTAACAGTAATAAATAATTTGATTATTTTATAGATAAATCGAATATTCTTTACAAATGTGTATCTCTGCAATAAAAGCTCGAAGAGGAGGAAGCTCTTCCAGAGAGACATTGCTTAGCAAAATAAGACTAAGTTTTCTCTAATGCACGCGACTGGATTAGTTCTTAACGACTTCTTTCATCCAGCTTAGTCAAGCCGTGTAAACCCCGCATTACCCTGTGAGCTGCCCGTGTCGGTGCCACACAGTCCACGATCACGGCAGTCCAATGAACTCCATGACATAGTCTTCTCATTTGCATATACTGTCTGGAAAGTCTCTGTCCATGCCAGAAAAAGTCAGTTCCGATAAATTACGATTATCCTTCTCTCTTCCCTTTTTTTCTCCTAGCTGCGTCCCTCATTTGATTGTGCTTCTCAAAGAAATGTTAACCAGCATATAGGTCTCAAAGAAGATCGCTAACCAGACTATACCTATCAAAGAAATAAGTTTAGCAAGTATATACCTCCCAATGAAAGAAGTTTGACCTGCATATTTCTAAACGAAAGGTTAACCAGCACACTTGGGATGTTGTTACAATACTTACAAAACTGTTTCATCTTGTCTATGCCTATTTTTGCAACGTTTATCTTTGAAGTGTGCAAGCGACTATACCAATGATAGATCACACGTACAAAGCATTACACTCTTTTATATATTATATTTATTTTTTGGCGTTTATTAAACAACTGTTCAGTTTATTAAGCTGCTTTTCATATTTTTACCAAATTTTGGATACTGTAATGAACATGAACTTCAGATTTCCCTTCTATTACGTCATTTTTGCTATTTTAATTTAGTAGTTCCATGTTGAAAATTATTGCGGAAGTATCACAAGGGATAGTAATTTGCAAAATGTTGCTACATGTGACCCTTTCCACTTCCAACTTTTTAGGTTTCAACCTTGAGAAAGTCTGATAAAATAGGTCACAGAAAATTCGAGTCACTTGTGATCGAGGATGCTGTGTGATCAGTGTATGAACACCCCTGTTGCTCGTTGTGCATTACGACCTTGACTCATTTTGGCCCTTCTCTGTCCGCCCTAGTAATTAATTCTCACACCTCTTCCCCCCATTCCCATTGTTCCCACCCGTTTAAAGTCGAAACCAGGTGATCGCAGGGATCAGCTCGGGGTATATCAAGGCAAATGACAGGATTACACAGCCTTGTCACTCTCCGCGCTGCGCGTGCGCTCGGCCCCGCCGAAAACGAGTCCCTAGTCCCTCGGCGGGCTCGTGAACATGTCACATGACCAGGGCTCCAGCGCGCGCAGCCTCTCTTCCGCCTGATGTGACGGCAGCTCGTCTGCAACGGGTAATGGGTCCCCTGCGCAGAGCCCGGGGCAGCTCTTTCATTTGGCAAACGCCGTGACGCCTGCGCAGGACCGGAATTAGTGATTACACAAAGCATTCGCCAGAAATGAAGTCGAAATTGGAAAAGAAGCGACGAAACACGGACGATGGAAGCTGGTGGCACGCCATTTTGTTCAAATGACTGTCATCGAGTTTTCCGGTTAGCACTTGGAGGAGAGGAGGGGAGAGTGCAAAAGAGCGGGAGGGGGGCAGAAGACAGGGTTGTGGAGGTCAGGGCCACGCGCGTTTGTTAAGCTCACTTCCTCTTCTTTGATTATTTGGGGAGGACATGATGAAGAGACTGTTTCGCTGAGTACATTTATCATACCAAGCCCTACAGCCTTGCTTACTTCTGAATCGCAAAATGATTGGTTGCCTTCAACTTTCTTAGCACAAAAAACGTGACTTTTCGTTATATAAATCGAGTTGATTTATAGTGTAATTAAAGGTGTAGCAGATTTTTAAACTGAAATCTGCCGAAGGTTGTAACTGGGTTCGGAGCTAGGAGAATACCGACTTTTGATGGATCTTACTGGTTACATTTGTCGCCGTAAAACGCCAAAGGTTTTCAAACATGCTTTGTCTTGAACTGTTTTCAGGTACACTGTCTAGAAAAAAACAATGGAAATTGTTTTCAACTTTACTCATATATCTAATTTTAATGTATGTGCATATTGAGATTCGAAGCGGTTCATTCATATACTGTGTTCTTGTTGAATTATAATAATTCAGCTGCGATCTTTCCTTTCTCTGGTTCATACCGCTATTTTAACGAACGTCTCTCGCGAATAAATAAACTCACATGCATTTAACACGTTCGCTAGTGCTCTTTACCCCCTTCACTATTCCTTTGTATCCCCTCACCATGTTCACCTTATCTGTCTATCTACATTAGACTATGGCGCTATCCGGTTCGCATCCATTGAATACGAGATATTGCATGTGTTTCTGCCTGCTCAGTAGGGCTGTATCATGCTGCTACGCGTGCTTTTATTTATTTATATGCTAAAACCATTAACAGGGAGTTAAATACTGTCACCAAATTTCTGTTCTGCATGCAGTATGGCTCTTTTCATGTACACTAACGAACAGCAAAGCTCAGAATAGTGTTATTCCGCACACAGAGTAAATAACCAATATTACTTTTTCGCACAATGTTTAAGAATAAATAAGCAGTGGCGCGTTGCAACGTTTGAGTATCAACTTTGGCGTTCATGCAAGACGGGTTGTCACACCTTTAGTGTGTCTGTGGCTCACACGGGCGCTGTGTTTGCAAATGAAAGAGACTGCCCACTGCGCATGCCGCCATCGGGTAAATAATGCATCAGAGGCAAATCAAACAGAAACAGAGATGCCCCCGCTTGCCTTCTATTGCCACGGAGGTGTGAAACAGACGGAGCTGTCAACCCTGTAGGCTTATACGCGCAGCAATGGGTAGCAAGGGGTAGCTACTCGTGCAGCCCACAGCACGATGTGCCTCTTAGTCTGCGGAATGTTGGCTGCTGTGTCTTCTTGATAGGCACACGTCTGGGATGTTTCGCTTCGCATTGGAGACCCCATGAATAGATTCTATTACTGCCTTTGAAGCTCTCAGGAAATGCTCTTAGTGGCTATGCATCTGCAACACTAGTGTACTGTGTTTTAAGTTTAAGAATAACCGCAAACACAGTAATAGAAATGAAGTGAAATTTCTTTAAAACTTGCTGCCCTAACTGATTTCTTGAATTAAAAAATAAATGCAAAGACTAAGACACAACCAACCAACCAACCAACCAACCAACCAACCAACCAACCAACCAACCAACCAACCAACCAGCCAACCAACCAACCAACCAACCAACCAACCAACCAACCAACCAACCAACCAGCGGATTTAGGTCATTCACTGGAAGAGTGCCTCTTTAAGCAAATATAAGTTTCGCACATGCATCTACTGTAAAATTAAGCTTTTAAAGGCGAGCAGGAGACATTTAAAGAAGTCAACGTATAGGGCGCTTGTATTCCCTATGAGTTTAACCTACCTGTTAGTGTGTCTGTCTCTCGTAACCTACCTTCGTTGCCCCCCACCCGGCTCCACCCCCTTTTCTCTCTCTCTCTTGTCATATCCTTCCACCCCTTAATCTCTGTTGTCCCATCCAACCAATAACCCCTAGCGAACACATGGCCCCAGCGCGCTTACCCACACGCGCTCGCTGCCACTAGTGTGGGAGACAGAGATTGAGAGATAAGGCGCAAATTTTCAAATTATACCACACACTTGCATAAAAAGGAAAACTACAATGATGCTTTTCCAGTCGACGTTAGCCGCACTCGCTGCAGACGGTTCCCAAATCAAAGAGGTTCACACGATTTGTCACACACGCTTTCCTGTGCATCGCCGACACGTCCGTCGTAAAATCATTAGGAAACTGCAGATGCTCCCTTCCTCGGTTTTAGTAGCCATTTTGCAAATGTCCCCAACTGATCTAAAATTTGTTTTTTAACGTTCTAAACAGTGTGTGCGTATATAGTAAACCCGCTCTCGTCCTCTGGCGCCAAGAAACTGTTATGTCGGTCATTGTCATTTTAATCTAACGGCGACAGCATGCTCATTAACAATTTACTGAATGGTTATATGGTACTGCAGATTTTCTGTTTACTTCACGAATACACGTGCGTGGAAGTCATTAAAAGTTCTGGTTTATTTGGAGGCTAGGAGAGAAGATCCGGGTGATGTGCAGCACAAAGTTTCTTAAGATGGGTGTTGGGGGAGAGGTGCACATGTTCTTTAACACAAACTTATCAAAAAAGAGCGCGCTTGAGAGGTTTCCGCAGCTGAAAATAACGTTCGTCTGCAGCAGGCGACTGTTGTATTACCCGGCATGGAAACAGGAGAAACGAAAGGAATTCGGAAACACTCGACCGAAGCTTACAAATGAAGAGGATTTGGGAAGCCCGTGGCCGAATGGTTCGACCTCTGGCCTCTAAACCCGAACGCCGGTTTGACACCTGTAGGCCGTACCACGCTTCCTTCAACTGGGGAATGGGTACCTGAAACAGGGGTCGGCCAGGGATAGACAGGAGATGGGCACAGCTAGCCACAGAAAAGTAGGGGTAGCATACCTACCCCAATTTCCCATGCGACTAAAAACGTCACGGGACAACCTTTTATGGAAGTAAAACAGTGAGCACAAATAGTGCCATGTACCCTACTTCTCTGGTGATGCTGCAGTGAATCGTGTACCTAGGGACGGGAGGATATGACAAAGAGATTAACACAGACGCATATGGGCTTCAGGGTTAGCCGCTCCCATAGTGTTCTATTGCTAGTGGCCTGGTCTTGCGTGAGCGTTACTACTTGGAGAAGAGGCGCTTCCGGTCATAAAAGTGGTCGTAAGGCTCATTCGCCCTGTGGTCAGCAACTGGAATGCGCATGCGCGGCACTCTTGCGGCACTCTTGTGCGCGGCCCAAGTCGGTGAGAATTGCAAACTCGCTCCCCGGACACTGGAGGTGGCCAGATGTTACACAGTGTCGTGTGGGCAAATCAGCTTCACTACGCTGTTTTCTCCATTGGCATTTGTTAGTTACTGTCAGTGGCCGGCCCTCAGGTAAGAAATTAGACAGATAAAGACTGATGGATGGACGGACGGACGGACGAATGGATGGGTGGACGGATGGATGGGTGGATGGTTTTGCATGTGGGGGGACGGTGTGGTATGCGCGTACATCAGGTGTCTTAAGAAAATAACAAAACATGAAACACAGAAAAGGAAAATCCCCCAGCAAGGAATGAGGGTCTTACTGCGCACATTTAATTTCTCTCCTTGCAGTACTTGGCGCATGTGCACCAATTGCTGTGCACGCGCACTTGGGGAGAGGGATTTACAATCACCTCTGGCAACGCGCGTGCATCAGCTTTATCTAAGTTTTGGATCTTAAGACAGACGGATGGACAGGACAAGGAAGGAGAGAAACAGAAAAAGACAAAAGAATAAAACCCGAAAATAAATCTTGTAATAATGTTTTTTGTAAAAAAACAACAAAAAACAAACAAAACCGCCATAGATTTCTGCAATAAATACACATTCATTTACATTGGATTTGTGCTTATCTGGCCGACTCATTCAATGGTAGCATCTGTCACGTAGTGTACTTTTTTCTAATGCCATACAACTTGACTTTTTGGCGGAGAGAAGACTTTTTATTTTTTGCTTCTCACGGCCGTTTTCTTCACGCCCTACCTCCCAGCTCCGACCTCACCTACCCATTTGATTTACTCACGCCCCATTCGCGCCTCGCACGTGCCCTCCGGGCGCTGTGGCTCATCAAACTTTCATCGCAGTCCCATTATTGTTTGCTTCCGCCGCTCAGTTCTCGCAGCTCCTGGCTTGCGATTTGCGGATTATCAACATTTGCCTTACGGCCCTTAGGGGTCGATTAAGGCTTCCCCGGGGTGCGTCTGTGGCCACCGATACCCATACCTCTCCACACAAGCGTGCAGGGAGGGCAGCCGGCACGGCCCTGAACCCATCAAACGTATTGGTGAACAACGAGAAATGGTGTCGGTGATGTCCTACCTTTCTTGGCCCATTGACTGCTAGCGAAGTCTTTTTGTTTTCTTTTATGTGAAAGCATGCCAATTCGCTGCACCGGATGGGATAATTGCAAATGATATCACCACATTAGGTTTTCTTTAGTAACGTATATGTTATACTGTTTGATCTAACCCCCGCCCAATTCTACCTCCCCTCCCCTGAAGAAAAGGCCAGTATGGGGGAGAGGGAGGGGGGTGTTTCTTTTACTATCTTGGCGTTTGACCAAACAAAGGAATCTTTAGTGATGTGAATTTGGAAATGGGCAGGAATTATTCCTTACCTCTTTAGTAGTGCTCATTATTGTTCTTCTGAGTCGTCGCTTTTGCAAGTTCGCCTTATACACAACAAATCTGCTTATTCATGGCAGTATCACGCACTTCAACAACGTAACACACAAGCATAATCGTAAAAAGAAATGGTCAGCGTTTTTAGCTTCCGCACGCCTTCTGATAATGTCTTTCTTTTGTGGTGACATGAGCAGGATAGGAAAGTGCGACCAATACTTGACCCTGGCGTCACGTGTGTGGCAAATATCCATCTACAGTATGTTCCCATAATGAGGCGTGGCAAAGTTTTTTTCTGCTCTTGCAGTACTAGACTCTTAGAACTTGGCAAGGAAAACGCCGTGTATTGATTGAAATGATCACATGTCTGATCCCATGACAATCGTATAATGTGGAACCACGAATTTCCTAGGCAAAAGGGGCTCGATCGGTGGCAAACTTCCCCGGAAACCTTCGCTAACCAGCTACCGAGGGGATTGTTAAAAAATGCAAACATGTCAGCCCCAGTAAGTTTTACCAAACTAGACTCACAGATACGAACAACATTGTGCTTGATGGCCGAACACAAAGGTAAACAAATGTCAAGGGTATGTCGTAATCGTGATAAATACGATAATGTGAGGTTTTAGAAGGTCTGTAGCATCTCTCTGTATTGACGACTGTCTGTCGGAGTATTCTTAATGTCAGAAACTTTTTATTACAAGGAGTGGTCCCTTCAACGCTCAATGTGGCGTGAACCGCTAATGGTCGCGGAGTAAGACTATCAAGCTAACAGAAAGAGGGCTGCAATCCTATCTTTCTAAGGGAGTTAGTAGAAATGAGGACTTCCTTTTTCCACTTTAAAACCTCACTTCAAGGTTAGGTTGAACCCTTCATTCTCAATGGAGGGGAATTGTAAAGCATAAAAATACTGCAATCAAAAACATAAAACAACAACACCCCACCCCAAGAACTTTGACAAAAAACGACTTGGAGAACACACGCGCGCACGCACGCACGCGCACACACACACACACCACGCGCTTACGCTCTCCTGTTCTTATGACACACTCAAGATACAGACACATGAACAAAGAAATAGAGAAAGAAATGAAAAAGAGAATTATAAGGAAAGGGAGAGAGGATCGTGAGAGAGGAAGCGACGTGTTAACATTACAATGCCACTGTTGATAAAATATCGCATTTCCTGTAATATTTCATGGGTTTGGATGATGGACTATGTTTAGAAATGTCTGGCCTACTTGTAATATGAATGAGCGCTTCTTGTCCGCCCTAGCGGGGGTGTTTGTAACATGTTTGCAGAGACTGAGTCACAAGAGAGATCACCTTGAAAAGTATCATGTTATTGAAGAACAGTAGAGTACAAACAAAAGCTCTGGCTTACGATTTTTTTCTTTGCAACCTTTGCAACTTGCTTTTCCCTTACTGTCTTGAGATATTCTGTACGATTAAAATCACAATATTCAAAAGTTACGACATTCCAAAGAATTTCTCCTGATTTTCTTAGTGTTGGAAACATATTTTAGTTCTTTCGTTTAGATCTTTCTGGGGTAAAATGAATATGCACATATTAAATAAGACTGCTTATTTGAACTCTTTTTGTTTTTCGAAGAGCCCTCTTTTATCAGCTAAGATATTACTGACGTTTCGAATCTTATCACTTCAAAACTTTGCATCTCCTAATTACTGTTTGCTTGCAGGTCAAAGCGCTATTCGCTTTCCTAACCTTTTGTATATTCTGCTAAGCGAGTGGAGAGCTGCAGGTGTTGTCATTCAAGTTGCAATACTGTCTTCCAGAACATGTTTTGTCTTTTGAACAGTGTATATAATGGCGTTTTTCTTTGAGCGCAGCTGGCTACTATTTTAGTCATTAGGCTTGTTCTCACAATAAATGATCTGAACGGATGCGATTTAGAATATCAATATAACATTATTCAAAATTTTAAGACTTCCTTTTACCTTTAAATATTTCACCCCACGGAAATAAGCTTGGGCATTAAGGGTCTGGCTGTTATTAAGATATTTACCCATTATTTTGTCAAATACGAGGGGGAATGAAAGGAAATGTGAAAAAACCTTTTGTCTGCTATGATATTTTCGAACCTCAAACGTTGACTGATTTGTGCTTTGCGTGACCTGTCGTACAGTTCTGCTGTACACACGGACAAAATGAGACTAAACGACAATCGAATCAATGGACCACTAGCGGACAGGGTAGCTAAGGAAACATTCACCACTGCCCATCCAACGTCTTTTCTTCCTCCACATCTTGGCTGCGTTTAGTAGCAAATAAATAAAGTGGTGGGGTGGGAAGGGGCTGCTAAGGTACTACGAAAAAAATGAAAGACACAAGGAAGAAAGAAAGAAAGAAAGAAAGTACTGGTTATTGCTGACTGCTGATGTAAGGAGAATTCGGAAACATCAATAATCGCCCAAACCACGCTGTGCAAATACGGCACGCGTGATTTGCCGATCTAACTGAATGGATTCTTCCCATCTGGAGGTTCGTAAAAGACAGATGAAATCACTAGCATTATTGCCTCGTTGTATGCGCAAACATTGTCCGTGCATTCTTATTATCCCGAGAACGCACGCGAAGGCATACTCAACATCCCTGTGTCGTCCATCGACCGGTGGTATGCAACATCTGTCGTCTGCTTCGGCTCCAGCGTCCATGGGGTCTTAAAAAGAAAAAAAAATGTCGATGTCTTTGGCTGTAAAAGTTCCACCAAGTGCGAAGATCGGCGTGTCGAAGCTGAGGCCAGAAAGTGTCAACATATGGTCGCACGCAGAGGAAAATCCTCTGTCAATTGATCCCTCAAGTCCTCTCATATTGTTACTTCAGTAAACTTCCCATTCTGCGGGTGTTAGGATTTGAGACCAGCCGCTGTGAAAGCATCCAAGCAATTACTTATAGCACATAGCTGACAACACAGGACATTGAGCTCGTGAAAATTGTTTAGATAATTATCCTATTAAAGACAAGAATGACGGAAGGAGTGAGTTTAGTCTAACTTAGATTACATAAATTAAGCAAAAAATTAAGCACCGATTACACGCATCTATTGTTAGTGACAAATTTAACTTCGTTGGTATGACAAAAAAATTCATTTTGAGAGGAAATATTTAACCAATTATATATCATTGTCAAATGATCCTTTAAAAATGATGCATTGCTGCTGTCGTCGCAAAATAGAGGCATTTGTTTTAGATAATTATTTCACTACAAAAAGGAAAGAAAGACTGAAAGAATGAATGAAAGAAAGAAAGAAAAGCGACTTGTGTGGCAGAAGAAAAAGCGGATAATTTCATTTTAATTCATTTGTGATACTTGGGTCATCCATCCGTGCATACACCCATCGAGACAGAAGCACACACAGCAGCTAGCAGATAGAAAAGCATGCATGCATACGTATATGTGGGTGTGCAATGTGAAATTCGCTGTAGACATTATGATCAGGAAACCGAACAGTTTGCAACAGACCAACTAATTTCATTTTACTCTCCAACACGGGCTGCATATTTCACTTATAAGAGTGCGAGTAAGTTGTCCAGACTCGAGTCTTCCTTACGCGGTTCGCAATCCCTCGACGAGACTCAAGCTGCTGTGCAGTCTGGCTTGGCTGGGCCCGCCGACAAAGACCTTTGGGTGCGTGCGTCTGGTCTGAAGTCCCTTACGTTGAACGGAGCATGCGCAGTGTATAATTATGTCTGCATGTTTGTGCAGAAGTTCCGTACAGTGTCCTTGAACTTTTGAGGTGATGCCTAAATAACGAACTTCCGTGTACTGTACTGTGAAGTCACTGAAATTGCGGGCTGCTATAACGCAGCAGTGGTTCGATTCCCCTATTTTTTTATTTTTGGTGAGGGGGATGTTTGGCCTGGGGTTATGGGAGGGGATGGGGGTGTGGGTAGGAGAGGTGTATGGGATGGTTGGGTACGGTTAGGATTAGAGTGTAGGTACCAACTAAATTGTTTCTATTGCAAACAAGTCGCTGCTGCTGAAGTCGTGACGTCACACAGTACAGGAAACTTTGTCAGTATAGCCGTTACCGAGCTTTCTATGGCATTCATAGTGTTATTACTGTAGCACAACGCCAGTTGTTATAGGGGTGTAGAGATAGAAACAGGTATTTTCGTTGAGTGTGTGTGTGTGTGTGAGAGCGAATGTGTGTGCGTGCGTGTGTGCCTGCATGCATGCGTGCGTTCCTGGGTGCCTTTATATCACCCTGGTGTTAAACTGGTTTTCATACGCTTCGGCTTACGTATATACGTAGTATCTCTGGTCTAGAACCATTATCACTTAACAGATAAAATATGGGAGTGTGGGAGGGGGACATCTGTTATATGGGGTCGGTCCCTGATTATGCTATTGATGTGTCTGTGTGTGTGTGTGTGTTGGGGGGGGGGGTCCTTACCTGGTTATACTATACTATTACTTAATAAAGCAGACTGTATCATGCACTACAATGGTTGAATGGCATTCAAAGCAACAACTGCTCAGAAAAGTGACTGGTGATTTAATCAGCAACGTTGTATTGAGAAAAACTAAAACTCTCGGAACCCCCACCCCCACCCCATAACCTGCTTCTGATCAACAGTGTGTGTGCGATGTGAGTGTAGGTCGGGAGAGGGGTACGTTGCTAAAATTCCTTACATTTAGGTGGCTTTTTTTGGTCGGGGGGAGGGGTCCCACGCAACTTGGAAACCTCCCATAATCCGCTCCTGGGGGTCACTAGCATATTTCGAAGCACCTCTCCACACATCGCGGGATTAGTTTAGCATGCGAAGCTAGACCCTCATTAATCCTCTGATATCTTTCACGACAGTATTGCCTACGTAGGTGGCCATTGATTTCCCCACAGCGGTTCTCGTTTGACAGTGGCGGAGTTAATGGAGTTAATTTTAAGTGCAGGATATGCGTCTGCCTTTATCCCCGTGCGGTGTGCAGGTCATTGTCAATATTGATATGGTGCCATCTTGCATATCCGTGCCTTGCTTTGAAGTTATAGATTTTTTCTTTCTTTCTTACTTTCCATGTTTTCATTCATTCATTCATTCATTCATTCATTCATTCATTCATTCATTCATTCATTCATTCATTCATTCATTTTCCCGCCCTCCTATTCTTCCTTCCTTCCTTCTTCCTTTCTTTTCCTAGGGTAGAGAAGTTGTCAAAAAGCACAAAAAAACACTGAGAGAGAGAGAGAGAATATCATTTTCTATACTAAGCTTCCCATAAACTAGAAATCAAACTAAGAGAATGATGTTTGATTTCTTACCTCTGAAAGAATTCACTTTTTTTCCAAGGACAGGCAGTACTTTCAGCAGGGGGGGCATCACTACTAAACAGATCTTCAGTCTGAGGACACTGTGTGAGAAAAACCTCCATCAGCAAAACTGATCCTAGAACAACTTTACAACAAAACCACCAGTGCAGTAATCTTCAGCTGTAATAGAGGGGGATGGTTCAAGACTACGGCCCACAAAGCTGTGTTCTCTCTCTCTCTCTCTCTTGACAACATCTTCCCAGAAGTAATCACGAAAGACGCCATGGAAAGTCATGAAGGAACAGTCGGCATCGGTAGCAGAACAATAACCAACTTGCACCTGGCAGAGAGCTTGGAGACCTGCCTGAACGTCTCTACAAGTCATCAACAGCCTATGGCGTGGAGATCAGTGCAGAAAACACCATCAGATGACCGCTGACCAATGGCTTCTACGCTGACATCAGAATCAAGACCGACAGTATGGAATCAGTTCACAGCTCCATTGTCCCTGGTAATGGCTGAAAGCCGGAAGTACTTGCCGAAATACCACGGCAACCACATCACTTACAAAACTGAAACCCATCTGGAACGGCAACATCACCCACTGTTCCAAGATAAGACTGATGTGCGCCCTAGTCATCTTCATCTTTCTCTATGCTTGTGAGACACGGCCCCTGACAGCTGATCTACAAAGCAGGATTCAAGCCATAGATATGAGATGTTTTAGAAAGGTCCATTTAGATCTCGTACACAAACCACATCATCAATAAAACAATTCTAAAGAAGACACAGTAGAGCATTGGAGCAGATGAAGATCTGATGACATCCATGAGAAAGCGTAACCTGAAATGGTACGGGCACATCTCGAGATCATCAGGACTTTGCCAAACCATTCTGAAAGGTACGGTACAGGCAGGAAGAAGAGTCAGACAGAGGAAAGGATGGGAAAACAACATCCAAGAATGGACTGATCCAAGGATTGCAGAAACACAGAGACTGACAGAGGATAGAAAGAGAAATAAAGGAAGCTGGTTGCTGGCTCGTCACTAGTGCCCCAACATTCTCCAAGGCAACGGGACAGATGATGATGATGATGATGATGATGATGATGATGATGATGATGATGATGATGATGATGATGATGATGATGATGATGATGATGATGATGATGATGATGATGATGATCGGGAAGGGCAAGGGTACTTGGAGCTGAAAATATGTTAACAAAATTATTAGAGGATATGGCTCTTTTTCGAAAACTGCTCATTATTTTAGCAAACGGGAGGGTTACTTTGAACGTTGGCTAGCCTAGGTTCTTTATGCACTTGAAAGATGGCAGCCAGCCCGTGATTTTTTTCTCCTCCTTGACAATCAGACCATGACGGAGCAAAGACTCAACAGTGCGGAATCGCCGGTGTTTGCTCAGCTTAGCATTCAGTCCAGCCAGTTCAGATTTCCCTCCTCACAGACGGGCCAGAAAAGGAGGGGGTGTTTTCTTTTTATTTCAAAGTAGCCAAGCTTGACTAATCTAATCAAAATATGAAAACAGGAACCCAACACGTCCTTTTTGTGCCCCCCGGCCGCGGACCGCTGTTTAGGAAATAAGGCCAAACAAATAAAATGCAAATTCGCGGAATTAAAAATCACCGTGCGAGGCGCTGTCATGCAGGGAGCCCGAGCAAAAGTAACACACGCGATGGGTGCCGTGCTCGTGACACGAGGGGTGTCATCATTTTGTTCTCCGCATGAAGCCAGGCCTGGCCTGGCGGCCTGTGTATAGGCTGACAGATATTTTATGCCACTTGACCTCCTGACGTTGTCAGGCTGAAAATGATTTCACTCTGCGTTCTGTGGGCATGTGATGATAATCAAGGCTTGACAAAGATCTTGTCCAACTCTGATGTCTGTTTTCCCTTTCCAGAAAATTAATATTTGTGGGTTGGTTTTTAATCATTGTTTAATGTTTTAAGATTGTGTCATTATTTTTGGAAGGTGAAAATAACGAATCTAAGCTTTTGTTGTAAGTGGCAAGCTCTCAGACTGTCTGTGCGTGCGTGCGTGGGCCTGTACATTATGCATGTAGGTATGAGTGCTTGCAAGCACTTGATAATTCTGTTCCTTGTTGAGGTATGTTGAGGGAACATAACCTCAATTGAGCCAAAGACTATGCCTGTAAACAAATTTTCTGCATGTCTAAATGTGTACAAAAAGCTAAAGGTTTTATAACAACACCTGTTTTTTTTCAAGTTCGAAAATATTGTTATTAAGAAAAGCTGGATTTTTCTCAGCTTCCATTTAAGTGAACGCGTTTTAGTACAAATTTGTTAACATGTCCTGGCTTTGCAATTGCGAGTGTTCTGAAAGAGAACTGGACAGAGACACGAATGAGAAATGTTATAAGGAAAACAGGCAGAACAGAAATATTCTTTGATCAACTTGTTCCCCAGTTCGTTCATTCTTCGTTTAGACCGAAAACCTGAAATAAAGATATGAACAGAACAAGACTAATTGTTTGCATGTTATGCTGCGTCTAATTCACTCACTCAACCCTCATTCATGCACGCACCCACGCATGCACCCGCGCGCCTTCTCTCGCACTATTCCAAGCAGCTGACGTCCACAAGAACGCCCACATTTTCTTTGCTTTCCGTCATTCCAATCACACGAAAATGATTTACTGTGATAGTCTCAGGCGCGTAAACATTAAAACTGAACGCCGCTAATCTGGAAGCTACAGGAGTCGAAAAGCGCTGCATTTAAACACTCAGACAAAATATTTGCTTTTTATTGAAATCAAATATCAAAGACCGCCGCCGCCGCCATTCACTGGGGCCGTTCGCTTTGTCGGGGACACTGGTTGGCAAACAGATAACTCGGCAGCAAGCAGGGCGAAAAGGGAGATGACTTAAGGGCTGTTTTTGCATGAGTTGTCCTCCATAGAATGCGAACAACTGCAGGACTGTGCAAGGGAAGAAAACCCACAAGCTAATTATCTAGCTCAAGATTATCGCATTAGTTTTATTTTAAAAATCTGTTTTACTGTTTTATCACCCATTGAGATTTTCTCAATAGTTCCGTTCGTCATTCATTCATTCATTCTCGAAAATCGTGTTTTGACATAACATATGCGTGCATGCGGCCGTGTGCTATGTGTGTGCTTGCGTGCGTGCGTGCGTGCGTGCGTGTGAGAGAGAGAGATGGGTGAAGAGAGAAAGAAATCATGACAAGAAAATCGAATGTTTAGGGTAGGACAGTAGACACACAACACATAATTTTCTTTCTTTCTAACATCTCACACAGCGTGAGAATTGCCGTGAATTTTAGCGTACTTTCACTGTTAAAAAATGCTCAGCATACATTTATTTCCTCCTGCTTTAAATTCTATTCCCTTTGATCTCGATATCTTCTTAAATTTCAGGACCACCTCGGTGGTTAAGTGGTTAAGGCCTCCGCTTCCGAGATGGGTGGTCGATTGTTCACACCCCGTCTGTCATACCTAAGACTTTGCCGGGGTGCGAATCTTTGAGTCGACTTAAAAATTGGCAATCTAGTAGCTGTCCTGTTAGACGCCTGGCACTATAGGAAAAAGTACTAGGACTGGTTGGCCCGGTGTCAGTATAATGTGACTGGGTGGGACTGAAGCTTGTGTTGACAGCAGTTCCACGTGTGGCAGGACGTGAACTTTGTCTAGGCAACACGGTCCTGATGTGTAAAACGTTTGCGACTGGACGTTAAGCAACAAACACCACTTAAATGCCAGTTGCTATGGATAACGAATGCATGCATATGTGTCTGCGGATGTATTTTTGTAAGTGGGTAGATAGGTGGGTAAGTTGATATACATTTACAAATGAACATTGTTGTGTCATTAGTTTCTGTACTCTTGCGTATATGTTAGTTCTCATGTACGTATGGGTATATATATGTGTGTATGTAGGCCTGTGTATTTTCACGCGCCCGTTGTGTGCCTATGTGTGCGTGTGTGCGTGTGTGCGTGCCTGAGCATGCACACGGGTATATGTGTGCATGCATTCATGCGTGTGCATTTATGTTTAAAAGAAAGTGCACGGGCACCTGTGAGCTATTTCACATATTTAAACCTCTATTTAATGTAGTGTTCCGCCACATAACAAACCGTTAGCGAATGTCCACTCCCAGCTCGTTGTTGATCTGTATGCATGTTTGTTCAGTACTTTCACTTTTCCCTTTTTCTGCAAACGCAGAATGTCAAAATTACCTCCATCTAAAATGTCAGACTTGCTTGTATCTAAAATGCCACACTTGCTTATAACTAGCTAACATCTACAAGGTTTACGGACAAGAAATTGCACAATAATGTTTTTAAAATCTTGATTGTTTCATTGCATAACACTTGCTGCCCCATTCTTCGATCCTCACCAGCAAAAGAAGAAAAAACTATATTAGACATTTTTATTCAGTCGATCTATTTATCGGACATAAACCACATCTTAAATTCGCAAAACCCAGAGATAACAAACAAGTTTTCACATGTCTACATGCGTAAATGCTAACTGCACTGGAAACTAAATGTGCCTAGTGACTTAAATGTGTTTATAATAGTTTCGTCTGATTCGCTAACTGCTGGTAAAACACTACCTAAACTTATTTTAAATTAGTTGAGTGCATATCATATAGACCTGGTATCTGTAGCAAATGGTTGGTTACAGCTGTCAAAAATGTGGATATCAAAGGAAATAAAAAGGCATGAAAGAGGGACTTCATATCAAGCCCGCCTTACTACTTCAAGACTAGTAGATTTGTTAAGGCCCTCTCACAAATGATGCCTGTTTCCCCGCAGCCGCATAAGAGAGGAAAAGACTAGACTAAGGAAGTATATGGGACAAGAGGAAGGGAGAGGAAGAAAGACGAAAGAAGAACACAGGAAGAAAACTCTGACAACCGGCCTGCAAACAGGTGCAGCATCAAAAGCAAGCACTGTAGCAGACACACAAAATCTCAACCTATGTCCCCGCCCGTCCTCCCCAAACACACCCATCGTTGCCGCTATTGTAAAACCCGCCATTCACTGTCCTGGTTTCTCTAGTGGTTACATATTTACACATCAACTAACAGCTCTCAAAAGTACATTCATTTTCCTATATTTTGATATATATAAAGCTCAGGTTTATCATAATTTTATCTTCAAAATCAGACATTTGCATAACAACCTCATTGGCAGCAAATAACCCCCCTTGAAACCACGAACTGGTAAAGAGTTAATGAGTGAAAACTTCTCAGCTCGGTAAACTTCATCTAGAAATGTGATCAAAATATCTGAGTGCAACTGAGGCATCTTTAAAAACAAACAAACAAACAAACAAACTTTAAGAACATTGATTGTTCACGCAAGAGAATAACTGTTTGTGTCAGCATAAAATGAATTATATAGTTCACAGGCTCACTACGACTCAGAAGCCATCTTAGAGTAGATTACACGCCATCGATTGCTAAACGGGATACATATTTGATGAGGGACTGTCCTCTCTGGCAGGACAGTCCTTGCGCTTTCTGCCGCTTACCACACTAAATAATAGAGAATTTAATACTAGCATCCTGCCTGGGGAGCGAGATAAGCATTAAATATTTCAATATAAAATCAATCGTATGCTTAAAAGAAATTAAAAAAATATCGGCCATCTTGACATTCAGAGTGTTAATCCACAGACTTGCTAGATCATCCTTCCCAAGGAACAGTGTAACGGGATGGAAAATAGTGTTGTCCCTGTATAAGGAGCGTGCAAGTTTTTTTGGGGTGATTAGCCTACACTGAATATATGCATGCGTCAAGAGTTTGCTTGTTATATCTAATGTTTGCTCAGAGTTTCGGAAGAAAGCCAGGCAACTAAACAGGGTTGAGGTGGAAGCAGCAGAACTTCTTGCTCTCCTAGTTTTTGTTCTCATCTACGTATTGGTTCGCAATTTTTGGTACTTGTGTATCGTGCTAAAAATTTAAAAAACTAAAGGTTTGTCGTTCCTGCTACTATGCCAACATCTGTACTGTCCATGCAACTTTTAGCATTTCGAACGAAGTTTTACTAACAAATAATTTCTGTATTTTGATGGAGCCTCAGATAAACGACCTTTTTAAACATGAAGATTTGAAAATGTTTAGGTGTAAGAGACAGAAACAGAGATATAGAAAGGAAGAAGAGAAGGGTGAAAGAAGGTGACTGACTGACTGACTGACTGACTGACTGACTGACTGACTGACTGACTGACTGACTGACTGACTGACTGACTGACTGACTGACTGACTGACTGACTGACTGACTGACTGAGCGACGAACGGGGAGAGTGAGGAAGGAAGGGAGAAAAAGGACATTAGAGCAGGGGCCTGCTTATCTCAAATTATTTCTATTCGAAACATGCCACATCTTTCTTTCATAAATGCAATTTCACAAGCCAGAATTAAATTAAAAATTAATAATGACGCATTTTCTTGCAGATCATTGTTGAGAGCGGGCCATATAAAGAGGTCCCACATTTAGAACAAATACAAAGACTATTCTAGAAGAGACTTTAACCTATATCCTGGATTATTAAAGATCTAGTAACACCATTTTAATGTTTTCCCCCAAACCGCGCTCAATAAAATGTATGCGATTTATTAGTCATTGACAGAGAGAAGAGGAGGTGTGGGAACAATAAACCTATATCAAATAGATCCCCAGGCGAGGCAACGTTAAAATTGAAGCTAACTGTTCGTCCATAGCAGGAAGGTAATGTCTAGTTTTTGAACAAACCCATAGAATCCACGCGACATTTGACCACCTAGGGCAGTTGAAAACCAGAGAGTTATGCACTGAAAGAACCACCAGACTTACAGCTGAAAAAAGATGGCCAGTGCTTACAGGCAGTTTTAATGTTCAGGGAATGGCCGAATGGAGTCAGTACAATTTTGAAATCCAGAATATAGTCCTTGTCCACTCCTGTATTCGAACCAGCAACCTTCCACACACTAGCCCACAGCTCTACCCGCAGAGTTATCCAGGCCCCCTGCCTATATTATGTAGGAGAAACGAACTATAGTCATATTCTCTTCCTCTACTACCAACACCTCCGGCCCTGATCTGCCCCCTCAAGCCCCTATAACTGCTCGTCCTCTTTCTGCGTTCCTTTTTCTTACAACCTAGACAGGGAGAGCTGAGGTTCAGAAACTCGGATAATTATCGCCTCTCACGGGGGTTCACGCGAGATACATTCCAGATTCGATCCTCTTTGTATAAACGCAAAGTTTCGTGCGGGGTCTGCTTATGTTTTTTTTTTCCCTGTGTGTGACACCTACTTAAAGAGTCTGGCTCCTGCTGCGATAATTCACTTGTAAATAATGCTAAACATTAAAAATAGGGCCTCTATACTAATTGCCGGCTACCAGCATTTTTTTTCAATTTGCCATTGTGCCAGGAAGAAAAATACTTGAAAAATGGAACTGCTTTAAAGGAATGTTTGTAATTTAAAGCTTGCTTTAAGGGCTATTTACTTATTTGTTTATCCGTCTTATCTAAATGAGATAAATCCTTCTTTAACAACTTCTGGTTTCATGAAAAGTTTTAGTAGTTTGTTTTTATTTTTCATAGAAATTCGCAGTGTTCTTAGGAGAAGAATATTTTTTTAAAAAGGAAACTGTTCATAGAGAGTTTTTAATTTAAATCTCGCTTTGAGTACTTATTTTTTAGTAATCTGTTTTATTTAAATTCGAAAACCCCTACTTTAAAAATTTCTGGACTTAGGAAATACTAAAGTGGTTTTTTCATGTGACAGCACGACAACTGTTTCTGAGAAGGTAGGGTGATCTGACGTCTATTAGAGTAACAGAGGAAAACAGTTCCGGAAAGAAGATAGTTCTTGCACTCTCCCAGGCATCCCTTTGTACGCGTCAGACTATATAAACTTTATCTCTTTCATTTTATTCCCTCCCCCGCCGAAATAACTGAAATCATATTGTACGTTTAAAAAAACGACTTTCGCTGAACAACAGGGTCGAAATGTCAGTTGATATGTTAGTAATAGATTTCTTATTCCCTTCTATTTCATAAAGATATACAGTATTTTCGTTTGCATTAAGTCTGTAGGTACATTACAAATGTTAACATATTTCAGTTGTCCTTACTGTTGGTTACTGATCCCTTATGAATTACTCCCCTGCTAGTTGACATCTTATTAAAATTGGTTTAATGCTGATTTGAGATCTTTTTGTGTCTACTGTTTTGTCTCCTATGTTTAGACCACACTCAAAGCCAATTAGGTTCCTAGTTTTTACTCATGAGAAACTTTTCTGTGATATCAGTTTGTTGGGTAAACATGGACATGAGGGGACTAGCGACAGAAGGAAAGGGATAGAGAACCCTAGGGCTCAAACTACTTTTTTCAAGTACAACGTGTTTCTCCGTTTGACTGCAACTGCTGTGTTTTTATTGTAGGGAAACTCAGACCAGTATTTTTTCTGTCGCACTAAATGTTTTGTCTCTTATTTATTCATTTGTCTTGCATCATAACTACAGCATACATGTATGCATGCACATACAAAATTTATTTCGCTTACATACCTACATACTTAACTAGACACACTACATCCGTTTACATAGCTACTTTCTTTCTCATTATGCATCTGGCGTATTTCTCTATTTGATATGAAAGTCAGCGAAGATAGATGCAGGATCAGCTTGCTTTCACTGCTCGTCATAAATATGACTTAAATTTCTTAACTCTAGTTTGATTTGAATAAGCAGGCATTCGTCAACGAACACATCGTGACTGAGAAAACATATCTGACGCACAGAAAAAATGTTCACGACTGTGAGAGGTGATTATACCCACCGTGCATTTACAGCAGGGGTCGGGCAGTAGAAGCAGATTGAGAAAGGCGAAAAGGGGGAGAGTCTCCTCCCCAAAAAATGTAGAGGGAGAGGGAATGTTTTCCGGGTCGGTTGCCAAACTCTCTCGATTGATTTGAGGTGTTCACTTTGCTCCGCACTTTAAAAGTCAAGAGCTGTGAGGCTCGAGGACCCCCTATAAAGTGTTGGCTCGCTGAGTGGTGGGGAAGCACAAAGGAACAACGTAGACACACTGCTCTCATTCATCCGGAGTCCACACAGCGTCGGGATCTCATTTCTTCACGAGGCACAGGATGGGCCCTTTTCTTGATTTTCTTGTCGAAATACACAAATAATTGACTTTTTGCCCCTACGTTACAACAGAGTCCATTTCACCTCTTTAAAAAAAACAAACAAAAAATATCCCTTTCTTGTTCTTGTCAACAACGGAGAGGCCAAAGTGGAGAGGGGCGAGTGGGAGGGGTTTCAAACCTCCCATTTGAAAGAATGATACTTAGAAAGGCTAAGTCTCGCTAAGCATTCTTTCTAAATGTCTAATTTAAACACATTTATCTTAATAATAATAATAACAAAGATTATCAAAATAAGCACAGAGCTGCTCAGAAAAATGTCAAATAGATTGAAAATATTTTAAAGTAACAAAGAATGGAAGGAAGGAAGGAAGGAAGGAAGGAAGGAAAAGTTATAACCATTGTTCTTAGTTTAAAGAAGCTAGTGTTGCTTCGATTCCATGTACACATACCCTGATAAAATACACACCTTTCCCATTTATGTCGCAAAACTGTATTCCGTTTCTTTGGCCAGGAAAGAGTTTCTGAAGACTCATATACACTTTCAGACAGACTAACATCTAATAATATTTTAGAAATGATGTGTCCAGCAACATACAGCAGCGTCGTATCCCTTACATGTCATATAATTTTTAACAGCTATGTTGTTCTTTCGCAGTCGACTGAAAGAATGACAGCCTACAGTGGTCTAATGTCTAAGTTATTTATCAATTAGTCTGTGACAAAAAGATGAATGCAGTGTACTGCCCATCACGATCTGTCTGCTTTGGCTGCTCCTAAATAATAAACGTGAAAAAGCGTTTTAAAACGAATGTTTCAACTGTGCAAAAACATGAAACAACAATTACCCACTTTAACTTCAAACACGTCCTTAAATATTCCACGTAAACTTTGCCACCATCACGTTCATATGTTTGTGTGCTTTGTTCGGATTGGGTGATACCCACACATTTCAAAACGAAACAAGAAGATATCGTGTTTTCTCACCAGGTCACCTCCGACAAGCGTTTCTTCGCGTCAGTCGTAGTGTGTCAGCTTTCGGGGGATGAAGGGGACGGCAAAGCGGCCACTGGCACCGGAACTGGCCGCTCGGCCGTAGGATCCCTGTCCGCGATGCTGGGCACCAGCGCCAGAGCAGAGCAGGCTGCAGACGAGGTATTGTCTCTGGACAGCAGAGCTCCTCTGACCAAAGCGGAGGAGCTGGCCTCTGCGAGGCTGTTGACGAGAGCGCAGCAATCTGCTGGTGAGAAGCTGGGCATGGACGCCAGCGAGAAAGCCGCAGTCGGTCCTGCTCCGACCGCCAGAGAGGAGGCCAAGGATAAGGGTAACCCCACCCTTGCCAGCGCCCCGGAAGGAGAAACGCCAGCTCCGTGAAGAGCAGCTAGAGGGTTAATAGGAGATGGCTTGATCGGCACAGGAACGGCTGGAGAAAGAACGTCGTGTTTCAGCAGAGGAAAATCTGATGGCGAAACCCTGGACAGAAGCGAGCCATGCAGCCGCGCGGACAGCGGGGACCCCAAGGGGGCAGACAACTCCATGGACGCGGCGTAAGATGCCATCAGCGCCGCCTGGGAGAGTCCTGCGGCCAGGTGGCTGAACGTCGGTAATGGAGGGCTCAAGAGACTGTGCTGAGGTGGAGGAAGGATCCTCGACCCCACTGCGGCCGACTTGAAGTCCGGGGCCATGATGCTGTCGATGGAGAAGGAATGCTTGGACGAGGTCAACGACGAGGGCGCATCGGACGAGGGAGTGATTGGAGACAGGGGATAGGGCTGGAACCGCCCGCCCGTCGCTGCGCCCCATTGCTGCAAGCGCAGCCTGGCCTGCTCCTGCAAGAAGCCGCTGGAAGACTGCAGGCTCGGCTTCAAAGTCAAAGACGATTCCACACTGTGCGACAGACTCCCCGGGGACTTCATGAGCTTGAACCTCTTCCTCCTGCGCAGGAAACTTCCGTTTTCAAACATGTCCCCGCACATGGGGTGCAACGCCCAGTAGCTCCCCTTCCCCGGCCGGTCTGGCCGACGCGGGATCTTGATGAAGCAGTCGTTGAAGGACAGGTTGTGGCGCAGCGAGTTCTGCCAGCGCTGGGTGTTCTTCCGGTAGAACGGGAAGTTGTCCATGATGAACTTATAGATCTCGTTGAGGGGCAGCATCTTCTCGTGCGAACTCTGAATGGCCATGGCAGTCAGCGCTATGTAGGAGTAGGGAGGTTTCTGCTCCTCGTAGCTGTTTCGCCCAGGTCTTGGCATGGTGTCGTCTCTACCTTCTGGAAGGCACTTCCCTCTTCATTCAAATTGTCCACCCAACGCGTGCAGCGCCCTCATTCACCGAACAACTCACTTGCCTGTAGGTTCTGTTACCCATCATCCAGTAGTCAAATACCGAACGTCTGTTGATGTTGGCCGTTCATATGTTTTTCTTCTAATTTAATGTCTCTCGGGTCTTCACAAGTCGATCTCTCGCGTTAATCGATTGAATGTTATATTTATAAAATGCTTTTGTATAGCGGACAGTATCTGGTATTGTTTTCCTTTTAGATGAGAAAACAGGTGCAAGACTATATTGAAGATTGTTTCTGCACCGAGTGACGCTCGCTAAGAAAACACAACACCCGTGAAACGCCACAGAAGCGCATAACCAGATATCACGTCTCCAAATATAGTCTTGGAAAGTCACGGCCAGCCACCAAAATATTCTCACCTGGTGCTCCCACCATATTCGTGACACGATGCAGTCGTTGCCGAAGAGAGAGAGAGAGAGATGAGACGAAACTGCCACCGCCAGCAAGGACAATGTCAACAGTTCTAGAGTGGACCGACGAGGTGTGTGCACTTAATTTTCTGTGCGCTGATGACCCGTGGTAGCTTTGCGTTAGGCCGAAGTCTCGATGGAAACGAGAATGTCAGACGGACTGTGAGTCCTGGCGACCGGCCGTTTCCTCCTGTCGCTTCTAGTGTTTATGACAAGCAGTGTGCCCGGCTGGCCATCATGAGCACCAGCGCCGGCGAGGGAGATTGAAAGAGGAGGGCCACAAAAAAAGTGACTTGTCACACCATTTTGACACGCAAGGCTGCCGCTCGGCCGACGCCGCGAGAAAACAGGGCCCGCAACTTGGCGGCATCCATCGCTCTGTCAACCTCTTCTTCGCTTTAATTCTCATCTCTTTGCTAAAGCGACTTCTCCGGGCCCCGTTGCCAGTCACTCGACGGGAGTGGGCGGGGCCAAAGATCTGAGCCGACTTCGACCGGCCGGCGTGACAGGGAGGGGTGTTTTGCTGCGCGACCACGCCCTCCTGGAACCTGACTCCTGCTCGGAACAATAGGAGCAGGCGAGCAACGTCTTGCCGCTGCTTCAATACGACGGGGGCCAAGGCAGATCCTAACATACGAGAAATTAGTCGTGTCTGACGGCCCCTATTTGCGGTGACAAGCCAAGCGAGTGCGAGGGAGATTGTGTCCTAAAAAGATTCGGCTAGATGCTCTTCGTGTTGGGAGAGAAGAGAGACTGTCTTGCGAAAAGAGATGTACAAGCCACTGCTGGTAATGATGTACATAGTTTGTCATTTTTCTGAGACAAGAGCAGGACATTTTTAACAACAGCGATGTAAGCGACCTGAATTCATGTATGGAAGTAAAACAAAAATAGCTTACGCATCTGTTATTAAAGTGCTTACGGGGCATATTCTACCATCAGTCACCTGCCCTGTTTGTCATTTGTCTTTTTATCTGCCTGCCTGTCTTTCGGTCTGTCTGTTTTTCTTTTAGTCTGCCTGCCTGGCCTTATGTCTACCCCTAGCTTTTCCTACCTCTTGATGGCTGCAACCTTGCTATCCTCTGTCTTTTCTCCTCACCTCATTCGTCCGCTCAGCAGTTTGTGTGTCTATCTGACAGCGTAGTTTGTCTTTTGCTGTTAAGCAGTCTTCCTATCTTCGGTAGTGTAGCATTTAAACTGTTGTTACCAAAACAATAAGGATCGCGTATTCTGATACGTCTATTGCAGGCCTCCGGTATTATTAGATAGGTATCCGCCAAATCATCCCTATAGCTGGGTACCTGATCTCTTGCAAGGATCCCTTACCGCTATTATGTTGTCCTTATCCTCAGACTTGCGTGTCTAAATCGCTGTTATTATGTTTCACCTCCGATTTCGTTGAAGCAACAGTTGCTGATCCGTATATAATAGAACAACACGGTGTCTTTTACTGTTTCATTTTAATGTTCTGACAAAAGAGAAGATAAAGTTAAAGTGACCCTTGTTGCTGACTATCATGACTATCATGATTATCATGACTATAATGATTATCAAGAAAAAAACTTTTCCGAGACTTGAAAAGGAAGCCCCTCTCACTCACTGTCCCTACAGCAAAAAGAATCGTGCGTTTATCCATACATTTTGTAACATTCGATACAGTTGAGGGGAAGATGGGGGGAGGGCGTGAATCACATACGAATTTTATGTAGAAAAAAGACAGATTCTGAAGACGTAAAGGAACAAAGTGCTTATCAAGTCGAGTATTCTTTATTCTTTCACCCGCACGGGGTATTCGCAAACAGGAGAAAAACAAACAATATAAAGGTTCACGGCAATCGTCCTTTACGCGCCGAAGTACCGCAGAGGGAAAGTTTCATACAGAGAAAACATTTCACTTTACAAAAGTAATAATGATGTAGAAAACTCACACACTCACGTAAAAACATTCTCTATCCCTACTTCGCGTGCACACACACTCACTAGAATTTTCATGCGCATACACACGCTACACACAAGTGTATCTGTTTTAACGCACTGTAATGAGTACTATTTTAACAGGGTTTGCTAATATTGTAATATACTTTTGTCGATATATCAAATTCAGGGGTCGCCCAGAAAACAGGGAGGAGAAGGGAGTGGGTTTCAAGGATTCAAAATTCATCCCCTATTTATTTTTAACCCTAGGGACCATGTAAGCCAGTTGAAACCTCCTGCCGCACATGTCTGTAGTGACAGCTAATAACTTTTTTTCAAACAATTAAACAGGAGGGGGAAGGAACCACAAAGTTAGAATTTAATAATTACAAAAATAACGGAAACATATTTCTTTATTGTCGGGCTACGGAATTTCCAAGAAGGGAATGAAAGAAAAGAGATTAAGAAAGGAAACATAAAGAAGAGGAAGGAACGATAGAAGAGTGGACAGACTGACGGACGTGACGGATGGACGGACGGACGGATGGACGGAATACAACAGACAAGACCAGAACGGAGTGGAACGGAAAGGAACAGAAAAGAGGTGAACGGCAAATGATATATCGAATGACGTTGGGGTGGTCGGGTAAATTTGTTGAAAGGGTGAAAGACGGTTTCCACTTCTTCTATCTTCATAAATGTTTGTCACAGTCTCCGAGGTTCAGTTTAAAGCAGTGAAACAATGTCGATATTTCACGTGCACGATATGACTTTGCCTTCCCACCATGGCGCCCTTCGGTGGGCTCAGTGGGGCTGTGCCACTGCTTGTAGACATCACAGTCTAATTATAATTGTGTGGGGCAGGAGCGATGGGTGGGTGGGTGTGATTGTGTGTGTTCCAAATGGTGTGTTGGGGGTGGGGGTGGGGGTGGATGGATGGGTGGGGTGAGTGGCCAGACAGACAGAGAGAGAGAGAGAGAGAGAGAGAGATGTTACGGGCTGGACTTATTAGCAATCCGTATAACTCTATCCAGAGAATGGACAGGAAAAGGGTTATATTTCGGTGTAAGATTTTAGAAATATCCCTCTCCAGAAGAACACAGTGGGAGTATTTTTCACGCATTTCCTTGTTCACCATTTGGGGTTCTTTCTGATGTTCACGAGACATACCCAGTTCCAATATTTTCACTCAGTTATGTGAAGGATGCTGCTTACTGGTACAGAAAACAAAGAGTCATGGAAGACTGTCTTACTACTCTCTCCTTTAACCTCCCTCCATGCATTCACCCCTGATTCACTCCATTTATGTATGTGTGAGAGAGGCTATGCGTGCACAATGAAACATGCTTTGCTGAACTCAACAGTTTTTTAAGTAAACGAATCAGACATCCAATTCTGTCTAGCAATAGAAAGACAAGCAACTATTTCCAGAATGTGAGCGATTTATATTTTTGTCCAGCATACATTCATACAATTCTAATACAAACTTAAAGTACACACCTAGGGGTCTACATGAGGTGAAGTATCTTCGGCATATTAGTCATGCAGGTTTGCATGCTGTTGCATCACAAAGCTTTTCTGTCAGCATGCCGTCTATTTTGTTCACACTGTTACAGGACACGTACTAAATATAAATATTAGTATTTTTCAGGGAAAAAAAAACTCTTTAGAAGATTTTCTGTCATTCTTCCTTTCATCTCAGTACATTGGCTGCTAAGTATCTAACGATAATAGTATAAGACGAACAAATTTCTCAAAGGAAAAAGCACACACATGCCTGCATGCGCGCACACAAAGCTGCGCACGCCGTACAGGAAAACCAGACCAGAGTAGGTGCAGACAGAGCAGGTTGGAATGAATTGGGAAACTAAAAGGAAATTCTAAAAGAAGAGAGTGTAAGGTAGCTTCCGGATGAAGAAAGGTAGGTTGTTCCAGGTTAGTGGACTGAAGATGGAAAAAAGATCGCGGAACAAAGGTGCTGCGTTTGGTACACGAAAGACAAAGGTAGCTTAAAGAAGACCGGCGACTGTGTGAGGGTGTGTAGATCAGAAGCGAGTGGGACAGGCAGGCAGGAGCAGAGTCGCTGAGCATTTCAAACAAAATTTGTATCGAATAAAGGGGGGGGGGTATTTGTTGCTTAACCTCCAGCCGCAAATTAGGTGCATATCAGGACGGTGCTGCTTAGACAAGTTTACGTGGTGCCACACGTGGGACTGATGGCGCAACACGAGCCTCAGTTCCACCCAGTCACATTATACTGACACCGGACCAACCAGTCCTAGTACTGTTCCCTGTAGTGCCAGGCGTCTGGCAGGGCACCTACTAGATTGTAAATTTTTAAGTCTTAGGTATGACGGCCGGGATGCGAACCACCGACCTCCCGCCTCGGAAGCCTTAACCACTAGACCACCGAGGCGGTCTTGTATCGAATAAAATGGGACTCAAGATGCGCTCTGTGAGTCCTTTACCTTGGCACAACCACAGAATAGTGTAATATGTTTCCATTCAGCCAGCTACTGCCTTCACATCGTTTCAAGAAAGAAAGAAAGTAAGGAAGAAAGGAAGGAATGGCGTAGGTTAGACCGCATTTGGAGAAAGCGTTAACGTAGGATATAATAGAGTACAATCACCTTTCTTTTTATAGAAAACAAATGCAATAAGGAGAGACAAATCAAATGACTGAAGTCACACTCAAACGTGTCACACATTGCGGAATTTTAAATCTCCTATGAAGAAACCCTCTCCCACCAACCTGTTCTTGTCTAGAAGTAACCTCGGAGGTAAGTTTGTTTTGCACTTTGTGTCAACTGCTGCAGGGAGGTGGAATCAAAACAGAAATTCTCACATCAACATTAAAATCAAAGTAATTGGAAAAAAATTAGCATGTCTTTGAAGTACCATTTCCGCCTTCTGCGAGATGGAATACATAAAAGTAAAACCGCAAGAGCTCAAAATTTGCATAAGCATAAAAGTCAGAGACATTTTTAGGAAACTCCAGAAGCATCTTCCCTGGTCTAACAGGAAGGCTAAGTACAATGGGTGATGAAAACGACAGTTAAATTCCTTAACTGACATTGAAACATTCGAATGAGACACGGAGGCTGCTGTGCAGCTAATATAGAAGTAATCCCCACTCTCGTCTGTAAAGGAGAAACACGATGAAGAATAATGAGAGCAGCTCAACTTTCACTGAGTGAGAGAGGTTGTGGGTGGGGGGTAATTTTAGAATGTCACAAAAGTACTTAGAGACTGGCGGTGTTTCTTTTCTTTCTTTTTTTTCTTCTTTGGAGTGGGTGGGGGAGTATGACCAGACTCATTCCCAGGGTGCAGTTCTGGCGGACATATCAGATGTAAACTCCGACAATTAAAGGGGTATAGATACGAGCTGTCCTAGAAGTACCCACCTCAGGATGAATTTCAAATATGTTAGAATCACCCCAGGGGTAGATCTATTACAGGAGAAGGGTGCTTGTGAAATGTTCCACAAATACTCCCCATTCTTCATATAAGTTCTGCTTGTTGTTTTTTTTTTTAACTCGAACAATTTTGTGCTATTTATCCTCTTGTAAAAATAAGGAAGACTGTCAAACTGATACAGGAGAGGCTAATTCAAGTTTAACCCCCCCTCCCCTCCCCGGAGTTAATTTCATAAGGTATACCAGATCTACCCCTGAGGATAGAAATGACGGGGGATGGGGTGAGGCATAAGTCTAGGATATCACACCGACTCGATGGGCGGCCTATCAATTCTGGTGCTGTTGGAGATGCAAGCTTGTGTCACAGATAAAAGACATCGAGTTGTGGGTTTAGACCCAGTGCCTGCAACACATTTGTCTCCGAGTGTGACACTTGTTTAGAATGACCGCCTGCTAGTAATGTGTTCTCTCCCTTTCCACCCACATCTTCCTTGTCCGCTCTCCTCCACTCGCTTTTCTTGCACTTAGCGTCTTCAGGCCACCCCCGTCCCCTGTTTAATCCTTTAACATAAAATCACCGCTAGTTGGAAGCTTTTTGTTCGCCAGCCAACACGTACAAAATCCAGCACAATCACTCTTAACAAACGTTCGACATCTCACGAACTACGCGAACTTGTAAAAGATGTGGGAACGCCTTCGCCAGTCGTGGATCTTGCGCCTTTACAAGACCTCTCGTCGATCGAACGCGTGATGACAACTCAAAACGAAGCGCTCAGCCTGATACACAAATGCTTAGTGGGTGATGCGCCCTGACGCAATAAAAGGCTACACACCCGTGTTGGCTCCTAGAAAAGGCGGAAGTGACATATGTCCAATTGGTGTACCTGTCTTGTTCCTTTTTTAAAATGAAATTCTGCAGCATATTGGGTCTTTTGTCCCTAGTAAGAGTCTTTTCAGATTGAGCATAGAACTAACACCGATAAATGACTGGCTTGGAGTAGACGCGGGTCAGTGAGATAAGGGAGAATGTTGTTCTTAAGAAGAGGGTGGCTGATGGACATTCCCATCTCGCAAGGCATGCTGGTAGTATGACGAAACACGAAGCGGCAAAATCGTCTTTGTTGTAAATCTTGTATCCGAGATGTAAGGATGTTGAAAGATTTCTACAGGCTAATGGCAATACTTACCCTGTCAGTATCGTTTAAACTGCCAGGTTATGCTACCAATGCTTAAGGGACAGAACTCATTTTCAGACTGCCAAAACGACAATATATTTCTGGTTGATTTATGCAGGCATTATAAAGATGACGTGCCACTTAAGGTCTGGATGATGCCGGGATATTGTAATGTTTATTTTATAATATTCGATTTTCAGTATTTTTATTTAAAAGAAGTGTTAAATTTATGTATACGACATTGATAAAAATAATTGTAATGTGAGGTAAAAATCAGGGACACGAATCTAGAGTAAAACTGACGAAGGTGTAATTGGCTTTCCAACTTTTATTCGAGGTGTCGACCTGTTGCTGCAACATGTTAGCAGCGGAAAATAGGTGTAAAGCTGCCTTACTTCTCTCAGAGCTATGTCGCATCTGCCTTTTTCTTTTTCATCAGTGCGTGCACCCTAGGATTAAGAGTGCTTAGATCTTTGTTGTATGAAACACAGCTAGTATTAGTCGGGTGGAAATACACTGGACACATTGCTATGTCAGCAAGTCAAGGTGCTCAACTTCTTGTCATCATTTTTCTAATTAATTCAACACTCGAGACAGTTTGTTTTGACCGTCTGCCGACTACAGCAATACATGTTTGATTTTTTTTTTTGGTTTCGTTGAGTCTTAGGTTTTTCTTAAATTATGCCGATTCTAGAGTCATATGGCTAGTGCACGGGCCTCTAAACACTGGATTTCTTTCAGCTGGGTTTTCCCAACAGTTCGCTGCTTGGCAGGCTGAAAGTAGGTTGAAATGAAAGTAGTTGTTTATAGGTCAGCGGCTAGCGTGGAACCACGCCGAATCTTACCACACTTGGTTAGCACCAACTTACTTGATTCTTGCAATGATTGATTGGCGCTGAAGCCTGTCGACTACTTGCGTCAGTCGGCCGACGTTAACTAGACAGTATGTCCCCAGACATTGGTTTATCTCGAATATAACTAGCCCTTTTTGACGTGCGCTGTTTCCTCGATACTGCCGTATCGTAGCGTGTAGTTACAGTCGTATCTTTATTTTCTTCGATTGCAACGAACATTGCTGGTAAATGTCAATCCCTTAGGTATTGTTACCTCCTGTTCCCGCTGTTTTTCGCTCCTAGTTTTGCTGTGTTTTGTTTTG
>SMGT01012152.1:59412-87374 GCA_004794575.1 Lanistes nyassanus | reverse complement strand
TTATGCAATCTGGGGTTTTAATTTTTGTAGGCAGTGATGCCCGAATCTGGAAACTTCTTTAGTGGTATTTAAAAGTTAGTTTCAGAGCGGTAATACCGACAACTAGAAGTGGTTATGTCCGTTATAAGCGCCACAACCACTTCAACACGCACGTCAGTTGGAGGGTAGGCTGACAAAGTCCTTTTAGTTGTTTTAAAACTAGCGCAGTGTGAACATTAAAAAATCAAAGTCATTCTCGATTTTGTTTTTGAAACAGCTTTTGCCCCAAACTTTGTCAAAAACCCGCTGCCCCATCAAGTATCAGGAGCACTGAATGGTAACCTCATCATAGCCTGTAGCCCGGAAGGGGCCCCACTTCCGCAGATCACGTGGATGCGTAATGGCGCTCAGCTGACGACAAGCCCGGACGGCCACTACGCACAGCTACCTAACGGAAATCTGGTCATAACAGGGCTTCAAAGCTCGGATGCTGGTCCACTTACCTGTAAAGCTGTGAACGAGCTGGGAGAAGCACACAGTGACACCTCGATATTCGTCGCCAGTAAGTATTCTGGAGATTTCTGTCATTTTTTTTTTTTTTGCAATGATCTGGCTGTCTCTTTGCTCCATTGATTACAGGGCCCAAGCACTCGCTCTAAATATAAAATTTAACCCACCATCTGCTGCGTATTATGTCATAATGACAATGCCATTTCTCGAGCGTTGCGCGTGCTCTCCGTGAGGACTAGGAGTGCGCAAAGACCAACACTTATCGGGGTATTGCGCAGTCACCACTCTAAAACTGCAGGCTCTCTTTCCAAACAAAAAGTGTAAGTGCAGCTGTTCGAGTAGAAATACGTTTAGGGCTTTTTCACAGCTGTAAAAGTTCGCTATTCAATTGTTGGCTTACCCTGTAGAGTGGGAGCGCTAGATGACAGCCATCTCTCTTCCAACCGACTTACATGAGTCGCTTTTTGTTACCCCAAGGTGGCGCCTCGATCTCCACTGGCCCAGCCGCTGTCAGCGCCATCGTCAACGAGACAGCCTTCATGCAGTGCTATGCGTCACGTGACGCCACCACCGACGTCACTTTCGCTTGGTACTTCAACGATCATCCACTGGATTTAGCGGATCCGACATTTACTGTAGTAAGGATGAAGGCTGGTTCGCATGAGCGCTCGTATCTGCCCGTCTGGTCATAACAACGGTCATAACGCTTATTCGTCTTTTGTATTTTATGTGCACGTATGCACAGCTGAGAAGAATCCCCAATGCAACCCATCCTGGGGACTTGAACTCGCTTCCCCCTACCCCGTCTTTAGAGAGCAAAGAAGCCATAGGTGGAAAGAGAGTTACCTTGGACAAGAGAAAGAAATAAAAGTAAATGACTAAATTTACGGTTGACAGACAAACCGATGGGCGAATAAGTGTACAAGAGTTAAAGGGGGATGATGAAACTCTTAAGCATAGAAGCTGTAAAACAAACTTAAACTAGTCGTGTCTTCCTTATGCACTGAGTTGTGCAACTTGTGTCAGGAACACAGTCCCATCAAACATTATTACTGTGTGGCCAGTTTCAATGTCTGGAAAGAAAATTATTTTCTGTTATCAAGATCTACTCAATTTCTCCGCCGTACTCATAAAGAGCGCTGACGAAACTTCTAGCACACTGTTCTGAAAACGATTTTCATTTACTCAAGGTGGACACTCATGTCACCGGGCGCACAGGTTTGTACATCAAAGGCGTTCAGTTCAGGCACGAAGGTGAATACAAATGTGTTCTGCAGACGCCTTTTAACGAGGACTTCAAAAGTGGATACCTGACTGTCAGAGGTGAATGTTCTCTTTGTTTTTCAGTAGACGTTTATTTCAATGTTTGTACAACTTGTTGGTTGGTTTTGGTTGGTTGGTTGGTTGGTTGGTTGGTTGGTTGGTTGGTTGGTTGGTTGGTTGGTTGAAAATCCACCTCAGTCCAGGCATTGCCTTATTATCTGGGATTCTATATGGGAGTCATATGGGTCCCATGTACAATCCTTTATTGGTCCCAGTGCTTGCCCATTTTTACTTTCGGGGAAAGGCCCCATATGAAAATCATATGCCCCCCCCCCCCACATATACAAGACATATGGGTCTCATATGGGACCAGTATTCTTGTGTTTATGGGGTAGAAGTTTCAGGACACGCCGTTTGCTGCGATTGCTTTCAGGGCCACCCAGCATGCCGGCAGGAGTGTACGTACAGCCAGAATCGGTCACCACACAGAGTGTCATGGTCATGTGGACAGTCGGGGCGGACAATGGTGGGTCTGTCGTGGCCTTTCAGGTGGAAGCGGAAAACGAGTTCAACCCCGACGAGTGGACGATCGTGCACAGTGAGTTCCTCTCGACTGGGACGGTGTGTGTGTGTGTGGTGTTGGGGGGGGGGGTAGGATTGCGGGGAAATGCACAGTTGTCATAGCAAGCGAAAACCTAATGGCAATAGACACGTGGTGCTGTTTTATACCCCTTTAAAGTGCTTACGACTAGTGCACATGTGGTTCAGTGTTTGACGACAGTTTGGCGATTTCACAGACAGACACAGGATGGATAGACTTAGCTTAAATTTCACATGGCGAGCGGGGCTTGCTTTTGTTGCAAAAATGGGAAAGGGGGAGTCGTAACTCTGTAGATTCTATTCTCCTCCACCCCCTCTTGAGAGATGGGTAGTTGATAAATTTCTTGTTTGATTAACAATTTTTAGTTTTGCAACTCTTTAAATATAATTGTTTTGTTAAATACTGTGCTAACGAAAACAATCCCACGTCAGTATTTAAAAACCTAGAGACGAGTTGATAATAATGCAATGCATTTCTTGTCATGTCTGTTTCATACATTTTACACACAGATATCATTTTGATGCTTTGAAAAATACTAGAGCTTTTTTATATAGCCTGCGAATGATTGTAGTGTTACATGTTTATAAATCATGCATGGAGAAAGTCATATTTTCCAATTTGGGCTTAATATTTTTTTATTTGTACAGGATCTATTTGCGCTTGAGAAGTGATTTAATAACCACGAGAGGTCTCATAGTTTTCTACAACACCTCTTTTGTATGAAAAATTAGGAAAGTTGCTGCAAGATGTAACGAGTTACTCTGCCGTACTGGGTTATAGTGCTGTACTGGGTTATAGCGCTGTATTGGGTTTGTTGTTCTAATAAGAAGACTTCTGGTTACCAACAGCGGCGCAAGCCCGAGACACCATGCCCGCTGACACCAGTCTAACTGACAAACGGGGTGTGGTGGTGGACGGCCTCAATCCGGGTAACGGGTACCGCTTCCGGGTATCAGCGCAAAATGAGTTTGGTATTGGTACGCCAAGCACGCCTTCAGGTTGGTGCATTCGGGTCAGGAACCCGTCTCTCTCTCTCTCTCTCTCTCTCTCTCTCTCTGTTGTTCTTTCTTTCTTTATCTCTCTGGATCTCATGGACATTTTTTGCCAAATTAATGACTCGTTAAGTGCACAACAATTCAACATGTAACAGCGTGCACAACAATTCAACATGTAACAACGTGCACAACAGTTCAACATGTAACAACGTGCACAACAGTTCAACATGTAACAACGTGCACAACAGTTCAACATGTAACAACGTGCACAACAGTTCAACATGTAACAACGTTTTGCGGCTTTTCTGTTTCGTTTTGACTGTTGGCAACAAGTGGATTCACGAGAAGTTTAAATTAACTTTTATATTTATAGTCGATCTACGATTGAAAGAACCAAAGTTATTATATTCATTTAACTATTAAAAAGGACCATGTGACCACAGGAAGCATGACATAATAGCAGGATGCTCGGGGAATACAGCGTCATTAGGCCACAGCCGGTCGAGTCTGTTCCAGTGAGGCTGCGTTCTTCACGAATTTCTTTTATCTGTACAGTGTACGTGAAAACAGTGGACGCCCCTCCGACTATAGCGCCTCGCAATGTCCGCGGAGGAGGGGGGAGTGTTGGAGACCTGACTATCAGATGGGACGTAAGTACTACCCTGTGTTCCACAGGCTTCAAGGAAACTTCAAGGGTTTAGAAGGATATCGTGTGGCAGCAGACGTTCATAGCGGTCCGAACTAACGCCTCTTCCTGTTTTGAGATATTCCTTCAAGTGTCTGACCTGCCGGCATGCTTCTACTGTGGGCTTTCTCTCGAACAGATAAGAGGCTTTACTCATTTAGTAAATTTTCACTAGCCGGACGGACAATAATTTTGGAAATTTATAAGCCCAATAAAATTCCCACTTGGCCCTATTTTCTTTCTTTTCTTCCGTGCGTGCGCGTGTGTGTGTTCTGTCTTATTTGCTAGGGGTCTTATTAGGTTGCGCTTACTTCGATGATTATATGCTGCTATGCGTAGGTCGTACAGCTGACAATAGTGGGGTACTAACGCCTGTAGCAAAATCGGTCGTCCAACGGCAAGACAGCGGCCATGGGTCAGCAGGTCATTGTAGTTGCCCCATCCCTGAAAGTTGTAGAATAATAATAAAAATTATGGTATGCTGCTGAGTAAAGAGCTCAAAATTCCGTTAGAGATATTACAGAAAAGTGAATTTGCAAGAAACAAGATCACAAAACGTAATCGCCAGCAAAAGCTGTGAATCAGATTTTGTTTGTTTGTTTCTAACGTTCTTTTACTTAATGGAGTAATAGGCAGAGAGAAAGATGGACGGGCAGCTTTTAGCACTGCAAACTATTCAGTCAGCCAGACATAGAGACAGAACGAAAGAAAGAGAGAACGAGAGAGAGATGAGAGAGAAAAGAAAGAATAACAGGCAGACAAACAGGCAGACAGTTTCATTTCTGCGTTGTAAAGACTTCTAAAACCTTTATTAGTCTGTATATTTTTGCAGCTATTGGACAGGTCCGAGTGGGGCAGCTCCTCTGTGTATTACCGCCTTTTCTGGAGGAAGAAGGGCGAAGCACAAGACGGACGCTGGCAGTGGGTCAGTACATGGAACTCTTGAGTCCATCATTAAAATGATTTCTTGAGTCCATCATTACAATGATTTCTTGAGTCCATCAGTACAATGATTTCTTGAGTCCATCAGTACAATGATTTTTTGAGTCCATCAGTACAATGATTTCTTGAGTCCATCAGTACAATGATTTCTTGAGTCCATCAGTACATGGAACTCTTGAGTTCATAAGTAAAATGAACTCTTGAGTCTATCAGTAAAATGAATTCTTGAGTCCATCCCCTTCGTTCGGGTATGAATAACTTAGAACCCCATTCGTCAATCCACTGTAAGGAAGTGGATGGCCGAGTAGTTAGAGCGCCGACCTCCGAACCCGAAGGCGTGGCCAGAGCCTGGTTCGAAACCCTTGCGCTGCACCACTCCCCCCAGCTGCCAATGGATACCTGACCCCAAGGGTAAGATGAGGTAAGGCAGCTAGGAAGAGGAGACAGGCACAGTCTCACTATACTGGCCCACAAAAATGTAGGAGACTCAAATATCCCACGACCCTACGACCTAAAAAGGTCATGGAACATCCACTGTGGCTTCGTGATTGATTGGCTAGTGGTCAAGAAGTCCGCTCTGAAGAAGTTAGCTTTACGAAGAAAAACATCTGTAAAAAAACTGATAGACGATCACTAAGAGTTTACACTGGACATTACAGAATAAATCTTGAAAAGCTCTTTACTGGATGTGAAAATTATTTTCGTACCACAAAAGCCTGAGAGTGTACACATTTCTTTTTTTCTGCAGGCAGACAAGTCTGAAACTGATGATCACCATGTCACGCTTGTAGGGATAGAAAACTTCTTCCTGCTGTACGAGGTCAAAGTTCAGGCTAGAAATCGCCTTGGGCAAGGACCTAATTCTTCCATAGAGGAAGTCTACTCGGCAGAAGACTGTAAGTAGTGAGAGTGAGTGAGTGAGTGAGTGAGCGAGCGAGCGAGCGAGCGCGGGAGGGAGAGAGCATCATTTCTTTATGAATTTTCATAAATTTCATGAATTTATGAAGTTTAATTTGCTGGAGAAAGAATGACAGAAAATTTTGTCTCTTTTATATTCCTTTCCATACATGTTTAACTTCGTTATCTGTAAGCCATTAGGGTGATAAACTGACCATGGGGATGTACAGAGCACATTATCCCGGCTTTGGTGACTATTATATGGAGTAATACATATACAGCTTTGGTGACTATTATATGGAGTAATACATATACAGCTTTGGTGACTATTATATGGAGTAATACATATACAGCTTTGGTGACTATTATATGCCCTAATACATATACAGCTTTGGTGACTGTTATATGCCCTAATACATATGCTGCTTTGCTCTGGCTTTCCAGTGCCCCTCGCTGTTCCTACGAACGTCTATTCAACCACGTACAACAGTACCACTATACAGGTCTTCTGGACACCTGTTCCTAACACGCGAGAAGCAGTCAGAGGTCAGATTCTGGGCTACCAGGTAAGAAGACAGACTTACAGGAAACAACGTTTGTTCACCACAACTGTAAAATGTAGGTCGGCAAACCAAACCTTGATGCATTGAAAAGTTGGGGTATTTTCACAAAGAAATGGGAAGATGCCAAGTGCCTCCCTTCGCGACATGTTTTCTTACGGACGGAATATAGAACACTTCAAGAACCCGCATGAGTCAATATGGTGTAACCTGCTAAGCCATTGTTGCATAAATAAGTATACTGTTGCTTAAGGGGCAAAATAACTCTTATATGTTTGCGACAGAAGTTGACATTTTCATTCTATTGTCATCTACAATTCTCCAGCTTTCTTTTGCGCCTTACTCAGAAAATGTGAATTTTATACCTTTATTTTGCCAGAAGTTTTCTTTTCTATCCCCATTCCTTTTCTTTGGGGGAAAAATGCTTGGTTGGATTTGGTCTCTTCACCCCTCAGGTTAGAACTGCCGGGAACAGTTTCAAATAACATCGTAACTATTATTTGTGTGGTTGTATATGTATGTTTATATATACATAAATATACACATCATTTTACAGATCAACTACTGGCCACAAGAACTAGACGAAAGGCGAAAAGACAAGTGGCAGTTTATTCGTTACTATGGTGAGGTAGACAACGGGCTTGTCATCAATCTGGACACGCAGCTGAATACCTGGGCAGACGTTCAGGTGGTCAACTCTGCCGGACTGGGACCGCACTCTGAGTCATACTTGATGGAGACATTCTTCTATCGTAAGCAGACAATATTTAATCCTTCCAGATGGGGAAAATACCTCCATTTTAAAAATATTTCCAGTGACGTTACAGAGGTAACAGCGTTTCTGAAGATATTCTTTTCTGACAAGAAAAGATCAGATTCTTCTTCTGCAGTTCACTGCATACTAATAAATAACATCTTCGGATTGTTGTGAATTATGTTAGTTTATATTGAATTGTTACTGCGATTTTCAGAGTTTGATATTCAAAAAAAAAGAGATAAAAATAATGTTGTCAGTGATTGCTTTAGTTCGTTTCATAAACCTGTACCTGTAAAGTATAGTTTTGGGCTTAAAATGTTAACAAACGTTACACAAATTGAGTTAAAATCTTTTGCAGTAGCTAGTATCTTTTAAGTAATCTTTTTAACTTGTTCGTTGTGTTCTCAACCCCTTTTTATGGTTATATTCTCGGAATTCTTCGTGTTGTTAATCTTAGAGTGTTTCCATTGTGATTTCAGCCTTTTTCCCTGTTTTTGTTCTCAGATATTTCGTGATGTTGTTCTCAAACTTATTCATGGTGTTCTCAGCCATCTTCGTTGTCGTTACTATTAAACATTTTCCCAGTATCCTTAATGGTGTTTTGCATAGCCCTGTTTTCATCCTTTTATGGTGTTGTTTTCAAACCTTATCTTGGTGCTGTTGTCAACCCTTTTCATGATGTTGTTCTTAACTTTTAGAGGCTTGGCACTACCCAGAAGAAATTCGAGTGTTTTCGGCCGGACCAGGGCGAGCCAGGATCTCGTGGCGGGGAATTCTGACTACAACGTGGGAGGGAGGATTGACGCACTATCTGGTTAGAGTGATGATCTAGAAACATGCACTACAGAAGAGAGAAGAGAGAGAGAGAGAGAATGAAACGAGAAACAATTCAGATTGGAAGCCTATAATGGCCCGACCCAAATAAAGATCGTGTATCACAGGGCTTCAAACATCCTTGCGTTTCCGTGCTTTTTCGCCGCCGTGCAGATTATTTGCTAGAACAGGAGAGAGAATGTTAAAATTTGCAAGCTCTTGCAATTTGTTTTCTTTGTTTAACAAAATTTGCATTTTTCTTATTTTCGTTTCTTTTATTATTTTTTTCTATTGTCTTTCCCACTTAACGCCAGTCAGGAAGATAGCTAGAGAGAGAGAGAGAGCGACTAAGCGAGTGAGCTAACAAACTTGTGAAGAAAATGAGAGAAAAGAAATCGTCATAGCATGAGCACGCTCGTCGTAATAAGAACAAATTCGTCTTTCAAAGAACAACGATGACAACGACAGAAAAAAATGAGACTATGGACAAAATGAAAACTTAAAGTTTCGGGGCATTGACTCTTCTTCACCAAGAGACAGCATAATATTCAACGAAACAAAGACACAATCGCTTAAAAACAGTTCTTTTTTCTGTCTTGCATTTAACTATTGGCTTCCATATTGTACAGACTTTCTCGTATTTACAGCTATTTCTCTCTCCCTTCTTTCTCTCTCTCTCCCTCACACTTTTTTTGTTGTTGTTGTCCTGTAGTGTTTTTATTCTTGTCATGTGTTAGTTTCCAGGCTGCAGTCACCACTTGTTTGGTCTTACAATCGAGGTTTATTTTTGAAAGAAAAAAGTGTATTCCTTTCATACCAGGTCATGTACTGGAACGCGAACGAGGATTTCAGAACGTGGAAGGAAGCTACGGTAAACATGCCGAAGACGGAGCTCATTCTAGAGGATCTGGACGAGACCGTTCTGTACGCCTACAGAGTCTGCGGCATGAACTATGGTGGTTACGGCGCCAAGTCCCCTACACAGTACTTCACGTTCGGTGAGATTCAACAGACTTTCATTTCCGCATGTAGTTGCCGCGTCATACACTAGCCGTAACCGTGCCTACACACATTTTCGAATGCAAACAGTTATGCATGTTTGTGGTACAAGTAACGTAAATGAGGATAGGGATTTCCCCCCCCCCCTCCACACACAGACACCACCGAAAAAATCTCACGAAGAATAAACAGAATTTTGCAATAGTGTTCAATCGCTGCAGTACTAAGCGTTTACACGAGGCAGTACGAGAATATCTGCATGTGTGCAAACGCTGCTGTGTTTCTAATATTTTCGATTAGTGCATGCCTGTGTTTGGGTATCAGTACGTCTCGTTGAAGTTAGGACCATCATCTTGAAGACTTCTATAAGCAAAATGCTTGATCACAGAGATTTAGGCCTACCTCAAATAGAGTTTCTGGCAGATGTTCTCAAACTATTTGATTACAAAGTAACAGTTCACGTAATGGCAGTCGGTTCAAAGACTTGTCTGTATGATGTTCGATTTCAGCTGGATCTGTCTTCATTGATTACGGGTTCTCGCAAACTATCGATGTGTATCTGGCTCATGCTGCCTCCCCTCAGCCAGCCTGGACCCTCCTGATGCTTCTCGCCATCCACAGCTACTTTGCCTTGAACCTATGTTGACAACGTGCGAGTGTCCAGAATCAACGGTGACAGACGTAATTCACCTTGCTGGGGTCGTTATAACTGCCAAGAAAACGATGTTTGCTATACGGATACGGGCAGAATAGGGAGGAGCAATGAACAGTGACATCGGAGAATTGACGTCCTCCCAAAGTTCTTTGGTCATTCTGATGCTCAGTGACAGTCACCGAAAGCTTTACAAACACAAATTGTTAACTGACTATCTTGCTTCTGTTAAGTTTCTAATTATTTGTTTCGAAGTTTTTGTTGTTGTTAACTCAGTTTGTTATGTGCTTGTTTTCAAACTCATGTTTGGTAAATTTATACAATTTTGTAACAAGAAAATAACATTTCAAAAGATAAATCGCATATTTCACCATTTAGAGTGTTCAGCTGGAATTTATCCGGTTTTCATTGTTTTTCTAGCTAATCCCTTAAACATAAATGGAAAAGTTCTAATATTTTCACTTTCGCGACGGGCTAAGACTGATGAAATTACTAGCTCTCTGAAATATGCGCTGCTCTAGGTTGTTCTCTCTCAGTCTCTCTCTCTCTTTCTCTCTCTCTCTCTCTGTATGATTACAGTAGTTGGCAGAAACAAATCGACGGGCATGTTACATAATTTTTCCTGCAAATTGCTAGTGGCCATGGGGCAGCCAGACCGTTGGGGTAGACCCTTCTGTTTCGCAAGGTCTCTCGAGTAATTTGCGCTTAGTGGGCTTCCTTGTTTCAAAAAATGCCTGCTCCTGGGGAAACTAAACCTTTGTCTTAGCGGTTGAGACGTCACATGATCCGCCTTATCTCCCTTGCTTGCCACATCCTATACTAATAATCATTATTCTAATAAAGAACAAATGAGGACCGAGCGCTTAAATTATCTAAAGATAACTCCAACAAAGGTATTGGCAGTACAGAGGATCTGCCAAGTTCCTTTCTTTCGGCCCTCTCTTTGCTACGTGTTTGGGTACGGTAAGCTCCCTTGGGCACAGGCGTCTGCATACGGCTATGTGTGAGCGCTGCCAGTATCTTTGTGGAGTAATCGTTATTCTAAGTTATCCTGAAGTGTAGTCAAATGAAGTTTAGCAAGTGGAAACTGTCCCAGCTTAAAATTAAATTCGATACAGTGTTTACGATTTTTTAAAAAAGAGAAAGCAGCAACTCTTTGAACAAAGGTTTTCGACAAACTCGATTATAGATTTATCTTTCACATAGTAAGTTCTCCATTTTGTACATTGTGCAGCTTCTACATTCTCCGCTTATTGTTCATTTGGCAATGGTCCATTCTAATACTCTAGAAGACTAACATTGCTTTCCCCTGTGCCTGCATTGTGTGCCCTCTAAACCAAATGAAAATTATTCTGCTATCGAAACTGGTTATTCTTCACGCATCTAAAATTTACAGCTTAAAAAGTGTGTCAGTCTAACATTTGGTATAGATGTGAACGCCCGGTGGAGTTGTGAACACATTTTTAGCATCTCTCGAGCACTTGTTTGCGTATATGGGTGTGTAGTTGTTGTTGGGGTTTTTTGTATTTTTAGATTTTAACGGATTTCGCCGGAGTGTCTGTATTGGATCTTGAAGATTAAGATTTAAAGGCGAAAATTCCCCTAGAGAAAATATTTTTTTATTTTGGGTTGTTTTTCGTATTACCGCATTTGCCAGTTTTCTTCTTCATGTTTACTTCCATCTGTACTTAATCATGTTTTTGTAGACACAGGGCAGGGGGGGGGGGGAAAGAAAGAGGAGTGCATGCGCGCGCGTTCACCAGAAAATTTCGTTCTACTCCTGATATCCCCCAAAACGTGATGTGTTTCGTGATAATAAAAAGAATGTATTCTTCAATCAGATCAGTCCAACATTTTGTATCGTAGTCCTCCGCAAAGTATTGCGTGAATAGCGCGTTAGGCGCTTCTATTCAAGCCGCTTATTGCAGCTTGGGAGAACCTGATGTGCTGCACGGGACTAGAAAACAGAGTTTAGCAGCGCCCTCTATATGTTTGCTTCCATATACGACATCCGTCGCAACTCCTCAGCTTCATGCAAGCTGCTCAGTTCAACTGCTTTCGGGTCTAAGAATGTTGCTTCGTTTTACCGATGAGATTGTATGAGAAGCCTACAGCGAAGGGCTCGTGTTGTATTTGTATAGATACATTTGTATAGACAGACGTGTGGAGGGAGGAAACCCGTTGTGAAGCCAACGTAAATGATTATCTTCTCATTCATCGATCATATGTAAATAATAATCGTTTTTCACTTTACTGTTGTCTTATTATTAGCCAGAGACTCGGGGTGGATGGTAATTCGCGAGATGTGTTACGTTGTATATGAGTTGTATTATTAAGGATACACTGTTGTTTTATTTTGTACGTCACCTTGGCGTTGATCAGCAGGTCGTGCAATAACTGAGCGCGGGACACGACATGTTAAGAGTCCAACAGCGATCACCATTTCAAAGCTAAAATAAAATAAAAACCTGTTGACATGAAAAATGTTTTAAAATTCTCTGATCGAATCAACATTATAATATATATATAGACACTAGGGTTTAATTCCTTAAAGAACTCGTACAATTGAAGCAAAGCCGGCCGGTTCCTTGATGATGAACTTTACAAAGCATATTTACACGATAAGGGTTCCAATCATCAGCAAGTCTTTTTCATCTTCAAGTTTTTTTGTAAAAAATCTAAATAAGAACTCATGCCCAGAAAAGTCAAGAATTCAGGAAGAATAGATGACATCATGTGACTGATCCAAGTGTGGATTGTCACAAAGTCGGAATGCACTATTTCCTGTATACATGGTGAATATGTGCGTAAATGCCGAATATATATTTTTGCCATGAAATGTAAGCTTTTGTGCAAGACGTAATGCGTTTTCAACCAGCGAGAACGCAACACTTTAGGACAGTGATCAGCAGCTCAGTCTTCCAACGGCGTCGTTGCTCTATAAATCCGTGCAACGAATTTTCAACCCATGAAAACGTTGCCGTCGTCACCACGACTTTACGAGGACGACGTTGGGGATGCTGGAGACGATGACGATGACGATGACCACAACGACTCTGCTGGCTCCGAAAAGAGATGTCGGTCCTGCCTCCTCACACCCATGTACCAGAAGAGCTTCAGGGGCTCCATGAGCAGCCCCCAGCAGAGCACCGCCAGCACGTGCAGCCCGAACCAGCGCCCGACCGTGCTGGGCGTGAGGCTGGAGGCCAACAGCGAGGTCAGGGTCACGGCGGCGAGGGTCAAGGTCACCATCAACACCACTGTCGGCAGCAACAGCCAGGAGGGGAAGTAGTTGCGCGTCTGGCCGGCCACCACCCACTCCACTGCCTGCAGCTCGCGCAGACTGTACTCTCCTTCCGTGTCGCCCGACAGACAGCGGGCGTCTGCCATAACCTGCAGGGCTTGCTGAACCTGTGACACAGTGCCGTGTGCAGTTTATTATGCTCAGGAATTAAAATCAATGTCACCCGCACCTGTTCTCCCCCCGGAACACACTAGGCGAATGGGCCTCTAGAAATATGTTCCTACTTATGCGTACTGCATTAAAAAGTCTCACTGACAGGTGACATTTCAATAGGTCATATGTCTGACAAAATGACTCTGTGTGAAGTCTCGGGCTTAACTCTTGTGGTCTTGCTAATTAACCACAGTTGAAGTTCGTTAAACTTGTATTCACGTGAACAGAAGGCACAAAATTTACAAATGCTGTGCAGCGAGCTCGGTAAATTAAATATTACCTCCTGAGATCTGTCTACTTTTGACAACAGTAACAAATATTGTGCAGTGAGCTCAGTAATTTAGATATTACAACTTAACAGGTTAAAGTGAGACTTGTGTCTGTGCAACCTATGCGCCTGCACGCGTGCGTAAACACCACCATAAGTGTATACTGTAGTATGGACCGAAGCAGAACAACTTACTTGTAGACTCTGAGCTTTGACGGTGTCCTGCAAGTACCTCTCCGCATCTACCACGTGCCAGTTTTCCATTCTCTGAATGAGAGTTTCAGCCAGCCTCTGGGCATACTTCAAATCTGCATACATTTCATTAGAACGCATTTGCAGAAAACATCCAAACCCTTTTCTTGAAGAAAAAAAAAAGAAATGGATGCCGTTCTCATTTGCTGTCAGTAGGTCTGCCCGGTGTGCCGTTTTCGTGTCTTTCTGTTGAACATTATGTTCTTTCTTACCGGAGACTTAAAATGTTTCGTGAAGCAGCAATTTACGGTGTCTGTTACCCGTAAAAAATAACAGCAACACAGCAACAATGCAAACAAGTAGTGTGAAAGGAAGAAAGTATTTTTTTTAAAGACTGATGTTTCAGATCGAATTTTGTAACATGATACGTACCATTTCTGATAAGCCGTATTTCTGTAATGCTGATGAGACTATATGGTTTTGCACTAGTTCTGTTGGTCTTTTTCTCTCTCATGCTCTGAAAGTGATAAAGCATTATAGTAATTCTTAACACCTATTAATGATCAATGATAAACTTTATATAACAGGGTCGAGTGCTTTTTTTCTAGGCCCTGAAAGCATATCTGCACCATTGTCCTTTTGCGTTATAGAATCTCTCATGTTCGGTTATCTGCTTTCCTGAAAGTGTAATCAATGAATCTGGAGGCTGGATGAATTTTATCCTTTTCGTATCGCGGACGTTTTCCCAAATAAAACCTCATAACCCACAGTCAAATTTCCGCTTACTTTTTTGCTGATAAATAAAGTAGTTTAAATACTTGAAATAATCGTGTCTGACAAATTCCATGCTCGTATATACTGCACCGTTTCGGATATACCTTCCGCTACGAATGAAGTTTCTGCGTGAAAGATCTTTCTTTACCGGATGAATGTGCATCCCATTTCCCTAGGTTCGGCAGACAGGACCTACGTTCGTCCGGATTAGAAAAGCCTTGACACAGTTCCTATTTATAAATTGTCAACTGTTTAAACGTCTTGCCTTTTTGTAGGCCTCTAGTTCTTGTTTTTCCCAAGCCAACCGAATCAGCTCATCCTGCACAGCTTCCGCGCCGCTTGCTGTGACCGCCAACGACAAACGTCCCAGAGACATGTGCTCCATCACGGAAACCATCTCGCACAGGTACATCACCTACAGCCGCACGCACGCACGCACGAAAGCATGCATGCACGCACCCACCCATGCACGCACGCCCATATACAGATATATATATATAAACATCAGTTGGTATAACTCAATTTAACATTTTCCTAGATAGCACATTTCTTCCACTGGGAAAAATTACTAGTATTCAATAAAAGCCCATCGTTTTTTTTCCTAGAGAATATTTCCTTAAAACTAGGGAATCAATACAAATTTTAGCAAATAGACAGCATAGACCTACTTGAACACCGTAGTCCAAGGTGACTGTATAAACGGTAGAATACTTTCCAGCCGAGAGAGATATTCCGGCCCAGTTACTGGCTAAACCTTTCGGCATTTGTTTAGTTTAACGAGTATAGTGGGAGTATTTATTTGATTTAATAGAATTTTTAAAAGAAATCTGTCGTAATTAGATGTTCATTATGGCTTTTAACATGACAAATTAAGATTATATTGCATGTTTTCCTCTTCTAAGTCTGAATAAGTTCTTGTTGTTTAAATTTTCTTTAATTACATTTTAAAATCCAGTTTAAAGGCCGAACCGTCGTATATGTTGCAAAGAGTTCAAATGCCCACAGCGCTTCTGTCAGACCAGTAACTCTTCCATCACGTGATGCGATGTTTGAGCCAATCTTAGCCCATTAATCCCTTCTCGCTCTTTCCCCTCCCACGTCTTCCTAATCAATCAACCTGCAGACCAGATTACACCTAAAAGATGAGAGGTAGTAACTCGTAGAAGTTTTTTTTAGAAATACTGTGGTACTAACAAGATCTTCGTGGTAAAACAACGTGTTAGCAACATCGGGGGGGACGCTGAGAGCCAAGGGCAGGATGGGGGCCAGAGTCCTTCCGGCCACACCGTCCACCACTTCCGCCACCTTGTGCTCCACCTCGAAGGCGTGCGACAGGCGGTCGACGGCCAGCGAGAAGGACGAGCCGTACAGCTGGCCGCCCAGCACGTCGCTTCTGGCCATCCGGCGCGCGCGCTGATGCAGGTTGGCCAGCGTCAGACAGCGCGCCAGGAACGTCAGGGTGTAGGCGTGCGTGTTGTAGTGCAGGTTCAGCATCCAGCGCGCGCTCAGGCTCTCCGCCACGTCCTCCACGACCTCCAGGTCCCAGGGCGACTGGGGCGGCCCTTCAAGGTCGAAGCGGGCATCGCCCACTTGCCGGCGGACTTGTCGCCGCTGTCGGATCTCGTCGGCCGACACGATCTGGTCCTGCTCGTAGTCGGGTGGCAGCAGCCCGAGCAGAAGGTTGACCACCTTGGCGCGCGAGAACTTGCGCAAGGCTACCTGCACGGTAAACGTTTGCACGGAACAAGAATTACTAATGGAACATCTCCCTCTCCTCCCCACCTCTCTCTCTCTTTCTCCTCTGTCTATCACTCCCCCATTTTACCCACCCTCCTTTCCTTTATTTTTCTCGTCCTTTCCCCTCTGTGTGTGTGCGTGGGGGCGGGGGAGGGTATTGTCTTTGCGTGGTGAGTATGTGTATATGTGTGCGCATGTGTGTTTTTGTACGGCTTGTGGGAATAGCGAGGTCTGAGTTATCTGTTCCAACATGTACTTTAGAAACTGCCCCTACAATGGATATGAACGCGTTAAACGAACCATTTCATGATCATTGATAAGTACGGCATTTGAAAGGAAAAATCGTTTTTCTAGGCCAGTACCTGAATAGGATCCTCCATATCACGGATAATTTCCATGGCGGCTTCGGCCGCTCCTTTGGCAAGGGAGATTTTCAGTTTTACAAGATAGGAGACCTGTCGAGACACCTCGTTCTCCGCCTCTTCAATCACAGCTTTCGTTATCTTTTGAGTCTCCCTCTCAAGCATGTCGGGATTAATATTTGGCAGGTCGACGACGCTGCCCGCATCACTGAACTCGGTGGACGAATCTTTTTCTCTCGCAGAGTTGCACCTGTCTCCTGGGCAGGCGGACAGCAGGCGGCCCGGCCCGTGGCTGCGATCCTGACCCGAACGACTTGAAGAGCTTGGACTGCTGGAGCGGGCAGACATGTTGCAGTTTTTAAACCACTTGTTCTTGTAGGATGCTGTTTTCTGGAAGAACAGCGATAATTCTAGGTACATGTCTGTCGCCAAGTCTTTCTCGATCGCTTTCCAGGCAGCGTGAGGGTCGCTCCGGTCGACCCCGGAGCTGGAGTCTTCACTATCGCGAGAACGCTCGCTCTGTTGAGTCGACCGACGATGCTGGTAGTAAGACTGGTAAAGATGACGACTTTGACTAGAATGACGATGAGAGGAGCGGTGACTCAGACGACTTGGCTTCGCATCGAGGTGCTCCGAGATGAGCTGTGCGTTGACCTTGGACAACAGGCGGGTCAGCACGTTGCTGGCCGCCTGTCCCAGGAGACTGAACGCCACGGAATATGTGTGACACACCGGCAGGTGGCAGCACACGCACGACGCGCCCTTCCCGGAATCCACGCGGTAGAAGCATTCGTTCGCGCATGCGTAGAAGCTGTTGCACAGCCTGCGCAAGATGCCGAGTTTCACCCTGGGACCCCTGTGAGGTCGTCCGAACACGCCCAGCTCTCGCCACACGTTCGTGGACCGGCGTGCGTATTGTCGGGACGAGCGCACACTCGACCTGCGCTTCTCGTGGGCTACAGATTCTTCATTCTCTTCATCTTGGAGAGTAGTCGTACTCCTCAGTGTATTCTCTCCTTTCTTCTTTTGATCTTGGTTCCGGTATCGACGACCCGCTAAATATTTTTTGTGGCTGCAACCTCTTTGCGGACTGGCATCCCCGCAGTTGCTGCCATACAATGACGAGTTGCTTCTGTTCTCCTCTGTTATGTCTGTCAACATTGTTTTCGCAGACTCGCATTCAGGGTATACGTTAACACCATTCTTCTGTGCACTACTGATGTCTCCTTCCGAGAAAATTTTGTCAGGAAATTCCCTTCTCGAAAAATGTGCACCTTGCTGTCTAAATTGTGTATTATGCAAAAAAGACACTTCTGTCAGACCTTGCCCACTATCCATGTCCTCTCTTGACTGTTGTTCCACATCTCGAAGACCCTTTTCTGTTTCCAGTTCTATGGAAGGATTTTCACACATTTGAATCATAACTGGCTTGGAGGCCTTCTGTTTCCTTTTTCCCTTACCTAAATCGTTATCCAACATACATGCGTCACTCTGCACCGAAAGTATCCCATCACATTGTTTAATATTCTTTGCATGGAACAACAACGCATCTTCTTTAACCAGATCCATTTCCCGTTTACTGCAACTGGCTCCCCCTTGAAGACAATTTCTGTCGTTGGAATTCCAACATTCAAAAGCTTCCTGGTCTCTTTGCTTCATGTGAAACATTTTTCTGCGCGTATCTGAGACCTCTGATTGAAATTGCGCTTTCTGGTGTCTTTGTAAATGTAAGGTAGCGTTGCGCCCAGACCAAGGCATCTGGGTACTAACTCCTGCAAAAGAATCATCATTATTTGTAAATGTGTGTTTATTGTCTGAGTGCTGAGTGGGGTTCCTTTCAAAATTATGCCATTTCCTAGATGTTTTTTTATCATTTCTTTCGTTACTAAGCTGATCACTGTAGGGGTCCGCCTGATATCCACTCTGGCAAGTCACCTGAAAATCCTCCTCCTCAAACAACTGGTCAAACTTCGAAAAGCAAGTAAGAGAAGATTTGTCTTGGCAAACGGCTGTGTCACCACTGACTGCAACAGAGGTACCCGCTCGTGCATCATCTGCTTCAAACATGCCGGCGACCACCCGAGCTGGCTGTGTGGGCCACTGACGGCCAGGAAGGCGCAATAGCCGTGCAGTCTTAGTCGAATTCTCGCTATTCGAGATGTCACTGAGAGAACTTGCACCGTGTCCGTTCTCTGCGCATGTCCACGTTTCACCAGTATTTCCTTCGCACGGGTACCACTGAAGGCAACCTTTTATCTTGCCACTATTCCGTCTAGAGACAAAGCTGCTGGGGCTGGACTCGCAGCTCGCTGTGTTTTGAGAGTCAGCAGAAAGCCTCACCCTGTCTTCCGAAGCAGCATCAGATAAATGTCGGGTAAAAAGTGTTTTTGGAGGGGAAGTGGAGGAAGAGGTTATGGCGTTTCCTCTCTCCTTCGGCGAGGGATTCGCTTGCTGTACTGAAGAGCTGTTGTCGTCGGCGACACGAAGGGGGCCTCCATGTGTGGAACGATCCGGGGAACTCGAGGCATTGGTGTTGTCCTCTTCGTCGAATACGTGGGGGTCGTAGTAGTTGGACACGTACGCCAAGTACCGCAGGATGGCGAAGAACATGTTGGAGCACATGTTCGTCAGACGTTCGTCCTCCAGAACTTTCTTAATGTGGGTCTTGACGTCCTCTTTGTCATTGTGTAGCAGGTCCACGGACTCCGTGGGTCTGATGTCCCGGAAGCCCATTTCCGTGTACCACAAGATGGTCCGCTGTTCCACCAACCTGTCGACCAGGAAAGCCAGGTCCCCGTAGCTGGGATCCTCCTGGGGCAGCAAAGCCACTGCGTCCCGGACCATACGTATGCACAGCGAGGCCAGCCATTGGTGGATGCATATGAGCAGCACTGCTGACGTCAGCTCGGGATTGGGGCACGCGCTCAGCGCGCGAAACGTCCGTCTGACATTGTGCACAAGCCGCGTCACGTAGTGGCTCAGCGTCGACCCCCTGCAGGAACCGGGAACCGGGAATCGGTAAAACCCATGGCTTTTCCAACCAGGAGTCGTATTCATGGTTTTTGGTTAAGCCTAAACCTATGGCGATCATGTGACAAACTAGAAGGTCGCTAACCCATAGTTTGTCACGTGATCGACATCAGTTTACGCCTAACCGATGGCCATGAATACGGCTCCAAGCTAGTAACAAAACAAGGCAACAAACAGAAAAAAATACAATACCTGCGTACGCAGAAATACAAAATGACACGGTGCAATGCCTACACCCCAATATAAAACAAACATACTTGACCATAAAAGAGGTTTGCGTGCGGAAACGTAAAATACACACACTCGCCTGTATGCACTAACGCACTTATTGGAACTAATTAATTATTAATTACAGTACTATAAGGCGCTTATAAAATAATTCAAGACGCACGCACTCACACATGTATCGCAACATGCGCACGTACGCGCAAACAACCTCTGAGTAGCTGCAGTCAGGACAGGATGAAACGGGTTGTGGCAAGGAGAACTTTTTTTGAAAAAAAGAAGACAGGGCAGGAAGTTGGCAAATGGAGAGCTAGAGTGTTCCAGGTCAGTAGGGCGAAGACAGGAGAAGGATGGCGGGTCGAAGGGTGCTGAGCCTGATGTGAGGAAAACGAAGGCAAAGGGGGTTTGAAGAGAAACGGAGACTGCTAGAGGGTGAAGAGATCTGAAGCGCGGTGGATAGGTAGCGGGGCAAAGTCGCTGAGACACCTGTAGTAGAGAACGGCGACTCGGTTTTGATTACACTTTGAGACAGGAAGCCAGTGGAGGGAAGCAAGAAGAGGGATGGCATAATCAGTTTTCGTTTTCTTTAGAATTCCTGTCAAAACGAACCTTCGGACTGGTGCGTCAGTAGCTTCTTTGTCTTTTCACATGAACATTCATACCGATGGGCACACACAGGAAGACAGACACATAGACGGAAGGAGAGATCAAAAGAAAGAGTTTTTTTGTACGAAGACGAAAGAGAGTGGGGCGGTAGAAGTCGTGTATCAACATTGCACAATAACAGACGTCAGGAAAAATATTTTATGAATGTTAGATCAGCAAAAATGATCAGATAACCGACAGGTGTTGCGAACTAAAAACGACAGGAAAGAACATCCTTGCCTGACCTGACTGGAAGGTTTTTTATCCACAAACAGAAGAAGCACATTTTCGGCGCGCCATCGCTTCTGAGACCCTCTACTTCCGTGTAACCAAATTTAGCAGGCCACACAAAAGCAGGAGGTTTGCCTCGCCTTTTCCGGCGCTGATGTTCGTCAAACCACTCTTTCGTCTCCGATGATGTTCGCACACTCCTTTTACCTGCAGCCTCGCCCATTGCCACCTTGACGCAGTCCTCTACTGTCTTTTCCACGATGTTGAGGTAATTTACCGGGGACGACATGCTAGCCGACCTAGCCGAGGTCTGGGCATTTCCACAAGAGATGCATTTCGATGAAGATGTTGAAGACGCACTCTCGCGAGATTTTACGGACGATTTGGACGGCGTCCTGTGCGGCAGATGGGGGGTGAAGAAAGCCGAACTCTCCCAGTCGAACTCGATGTCGAAGAAGTTGGGGTCTCGGGGAAACTCACTCTGCCACAGTCCGCTCCAGGAGGGCTCGTATCGCTTACGGCGTGCTGGCCGGATGTTACGCAGAAAAATCTCGAATACCTACAAATTAATATAGAAATGTAATTTCCTTTCAATTTTCCTTCACGTCCAACACAAAAATCAATAATATGTCTTTATAACTATATATCTCAACAGGAAAACGACATTATTTTCTCAGAAACGGATAAACTAACTCGTAAACAATATTAGTTGTATCACAATAGCACAGTGTAATTAAGAAATCTTAAGAGATCTCACGTACTGCTATAAAATCAATAGCGCTTGCACATAAACAGAAGCACCCGCTCACAAGATCCTTTCGTGCTGATACCTGCAAAAAGCCCAGAACAGCAATGGCACACAGCAAACAGAGAAAGGCATCGCTGAAAGAACGACTGTACAGCCCCAGCGAGTCCTGGGTGAGTATGTGAGCGGAGATGTAAGCCGACAAGGTCGTAATGAGAAGTACTGCCTGCAAATGACGGGAACATTGGCGGGCATCTACGTGTCAGACTGTTAGAACTCAGGTTAACTGGTGGCTGTGGCTATATTTAAGGAAAAGACTCACATCCCTTTAATTTTTTGTTACGTTCTTTTGTGTTCCAAAGAACTATACTTGCTTCTGTGCAAAAAAACCCCTTAACACGTACTAATTAGCTTACTGAATGCCATTCATAGATGGTTAAAAAAAATCTACGTGCTATTTACAAAAAGTAACAAGAAAAAAGAAAACAAACAAACAAAAACCCCATCTGAGACCTAAGGAGTTTTCTCAAATTCAGCTGAAGATTTTCTCTAAAATTGAGGACAAAGAAATACTTATCTTAAACAAATAGGGACAACATTTAGGTGTAAGATCAGAAACGCATTTAGATTTTACGGTGCGCTTGCCTGAATAAAGAAAAAAAAGATGGCGTTAACACCACTGCTGTAGGCACCGAACCGCTGGGGGTTATGAAACGGAGATAGCCACGCATGGTACAGCATCAGCAACTTCAAGAAAGACCGGTATTCCCTGCAAAATAAGCTGCAATTTAGATTCATTCACAGCTTACACGTTCACTGTTAATTTATTGTTAAACCAGCACTTCCTTCAGACAAAACACTGCTCACGACAGTCAGAATTACTGGTTTTCCCATAAAGATTACACATATGTCAGTGGGTGCAGTAATTTTTATACATAGATATAGCGATATAGTGGGTTACCTTTCGTTCTCTCTCAGCAGGAACGTCCGACTTATGAAACTTCTGCAGATCATGGGTTGTGATACCTTTGCACCCCAGCGCTCTTGTGTGCTGCTTTTAATCACTTCCACGAAACAAGGTCGCCTAGACAGGCAAACACAAGCACACGCGCATACACGCACGCGCCCGCTCATCTCTGTGATATAAACTTATACAAAAAGCCGGAGCATAGCTACAAAGCCAAACATATTTTAATGATTTGCCTCATATTTAACTAGCGTTTCTTGCCAAAGTATACAGTGAAAATCACATAAAAACCCAGCGATCCATTGCTATCCGTGGTCAGTGGCTAACAGTGTAGGATAAAGCATGAATTAACACAGTACAGTGGGGTTTTTTCAGTGTTTTCGTAACTTTCGTTGTAACTAGTGTTCAGTCACCATGAACATAGCTTTTCCAGGTTCCAGTTGGATATGTTTATCACCAGGCTCTGAATCTCACCAAGATCCACTGAAAGGAAAAAAATATCCTCTTTCAGACTTCAGACTTGAATGGTATGCTCAATTACTTTTACATAAGAACATAATAAAGATAAAAATATAATAATAGAAATAATATCGTGACCGTTCGGTACCCAAAACCACGTGCGTTTAAAGAGGATTACTGATCAACTTAAAACAACCATGTGTGCTAAGTTTATTTGTGTTCTTGTGCCAAAAGGGGAAGCTGCCTCTGCTCAAGTCATACCTTCCTTCCAAGTCAAGTTCACGTTTTCAGTAAAGTACTGTTGAGCATCACCACCCCCCACCCCCCACCCCCACCGCCACTGTAACTTTGTGTTTGCTTTTATCAACCGTCGTTTGCTGTGCCTGCAGTCCCAGTCACCTGGAGTGTGTAGCACGAAAATGTCGGTGTGTCCGCGGTGAAGAACCTTCTGTGCCGTGAGATCCTGGCGTAAAGGAAACACCTTACTGTCGTGAAATGCTCCCTTCAGCTGAACCGACACCCTGCTATGGGACTTCAGGCTAGAACCTACATCGCAATCAAAGACACGCCATATTACAACACACAGAGAAACGAGCTAAGCGGACGCGGAAAATTGTTTCTTTGCACATAAAACCATCTCTAAATTCATTCACAGATGCATCTTCAGAAAAGAGATATTGAGGAAGAGGGGAGAGGAAGGGGAGAAAAAAAAGGATGGAAAAACGCTACAATTTCGCCGTTTGTATCCTCAGCTGATCTTAGCAGCTCACCAAATCTGAGGGAGGTTTTCAGCACCACGAGATATTCGTACATCATCCACTCCTTTCCAGGTTTGGTCAGCTCCACTACGGCAGCCTGTATTAATAAACCCGCAGTTGTATACGTCGTAATCATTTTCGATCAAACTGCTATTTATACACCTTATGATAATTTTCAATCATCTTTTCTTTTTAAAATAGAAGTGGACATTGCATGAATTGTATGGAAGATATTGTAGAATGCGTTGTCCAATGATAAGATTGTACCATTTTAATGTTACATTGTCATATTTGTGTATACTGCACGCGCACATATACAGGGCTTTATGCAGGTGTATTTATACATATACTTTTAAGTTGACGACAATGACGATGATGGTGGTGGTGAGACGACGACGACAACGATGATGATGAGGTGATGGACAGCAGTGAAATGTATACTATACACTACAGTCCATATAGATGAACTTGAAGGCAACAACGGGCGAGATATTCAATGAGCTCACTGCATGTACGTCTTTTCCTTGTGTGACAAGGTCCTGTGTGGGAGGACATCTTCAGCTACCAGGTCCGTGAACATGTTCTAGAAATACACAACCTTTCAAAATATGTGAGAAGGCAGTTGAACGGTGTTTGGAGTAATGTCTCGTAAAACTGGTCTGTTTTGTGCCGATATATTTTATCCATTTTCATGGCTAGAAAGGAGTTTCTTGAAAAAAACCAAGACCACGAACTTTAAAAAAATCCAGTGTCATCAGGCTGATAAAAGAGTAAATGGAAAGTTTTTCAGATGATTCATGGAAAGTTCGGCGACCGACGGATATGCTACTGGTATAGCTGTATCACAACAGTTCACTCAAAAGAATAAACACAAATGTCTAGTTTTCTGACCAGGCAGCTGCGGCTGTCCGCCAGACAAGGAAGTCATCACGTGACCAAGACGAACCGACGCAAAAGCCTTACAGTTTACTTACGTAGTTTCTCCTGTGGACGAAGGTAACTAAGAGAATTACAAGAAAGAGGGTGATCATCACGCCACCTAGGTAGAGAGCAAAGCTGTTCCTGAGGTTGACCCTGGGGTCAATGGTGAAGGTAAATTGACCATCGAGATCGTCAGGAGTACTCATAACGACAGCGCCAACAAATCACACGTCTTCTCGCATTGTCCACGTCTATCCTGTCATTTCAAAGTTGTCATTTGGTGAGATAAAAGTGTGAATATTATGAAAGCCACATTGTTATGATTGATATGTGCAAAGTCACATCTCCAGCCATATAGAGTTAACATGCACAGTGAAAAACCTTTTGCGTGCGGGCCTACACTTGTATTTAAGGGCTGGGTTTTTTTTAAATTGTTAGTAAACAGTTAGCTTCTAAATCTGAAAGACGAGATAGGAAATAGGTCCTGGATCCATCGTGATTGTTAATTTTGCATGTCTGTAGATTAGTGGACGCTAGAGACAAAACAAGGGAATTTACTTACATTCGTACTTGCCTTAAAATGTCTGTATGAGAACGATTGTGTGTGTGTGTGTGTGTGTGTCTGCGTTCGTGCGTAAGAGAGGAAAGAGAAGGAAAAAAGAACACCACAGACAGTCCATATATGGGCCAATGACCCACATACTTTTATAACTAATAACATATTATTTAATCACGTTATATCTTACGCACGTGCGAGCGAGTCGCTCATTGAGAATCCGTCTTCTGCTAGCAGATCACAGATTACAAGACTCAGCTGGTTCCACCAAACTGCCGTGTATTGTCAGGCTGTTTGTAAATGTCTTCCTGGCTGTTGACAGCCTGAAGAACACACACTAATATGTCGACACGATGCTGAAAACCTCAAAAGAAAGGTTATCTCGAGAACGACACACATTTTTTAAAAGCCACGCATAAATAATTTCTCCACAAAAGATCATAGATGAATCAATCCTTGGGCTTTCGACCTCCTGTTTCCCGCAGCAGGTTCATCCTAATTACAGGAAAGAGTTATCCTAATTATAAGTCTTTTCTCTGCACACTGTTAGTTCGATTTCTGTGAATTTTAAGTCACTTTTGTGCCTCAACGTTAAACCAAGTTACTGAGTTCACATTGTACAATGTTGATGGCAATACATTTTTCATTGTCTCTCCTGGACAGTGTAATGACCCACAGACTTCGACGACATAAAACCTATGACGTTATTATAATGACGTGATAGGTATGACGCAGAGAAGGAAAGACGTAACGATGGGAAATTCCAGTTACCAATGGACGGACTAAGAAAGAAAGACATTCTTGTTCCAGTCTTAACATGTTTATAGATAGCGTGAAAACACTCATCGATAGTTGTATCATACTTCAAGACACTTTGGAGTATTTTTATTGAATAAAATCTGTCGGTTGTTCAGCATTAAGTTTAGCTGCTGTTTACCAAATCTAGCGCCCACGATTTCAGCACAAGTTATTGAGAACTTGCAGTTAATACTGTGCGCCATCGGGGATCCACTCGGCTGGCGCGCTGTTCTATTTTCGGGTTCCGCACAATCACTTTGAACTTTGCCAGATTTTCGAGGTTTTCTCAAAGAATATGCCAAATCAGCAAAGGAAACAGTCTGGGGAAATTTTAGATTCTGATGATTTCCTGAAAATTTCATATTTAGTAGGATAAATAGTATCATTATTTTACCTAACTCGCTATACAGTAACTACGTATGTCCGTGTGTGTGTGTGTGTGGTTGGGTGGGTAGGGGGATTAAATCTCTGTCGCTGCATGGTTTGTGTTTTGTGACTGACAGTTACCGTTACATGCAGAAGAGAATGTTTTTCGCCTCTAGCTATTGTTAGGAAAGTAATCAATCTTCATCGCTAAAACTGACCTACCGTCAGATTCAAGTGAACTGGCTAAATGAGTGGTCTGGAGAATGTATTAATAATTTAATAAGCATAAACCAAAAAAAAACAACTATGTGTCTGCAAAAACAAGACAACGCATATACCACACTTTTATTCCCATGTAGGCAGCTCGTGCTTAGCATGTGATTATTCTCATGAACCTCAGACCATCCTCTCTTATCGTGCTTGTGCATATGCTGGGAATTTTTTTTAAATGCTTTAGGACATTACGCACCGCAGCCGTTCTTTGCTTAGTGCTTTTAATCAAGGACACCGATCTACGACAGCTGCCTAGGCCACCAGCACGTTATTTCACGGTGAGCGCAAAATTGAGTTTTCTGCCCGACAAACAGCAGGCGCCACATACGCTACCACCTTCATACCTCTTCGCTTTATGTTTCGGTGTATCTATACAGCTTTTGCTTTCATAGTTTTCCGGCCCCGTGCTCTAGTCTGCCGAAGGATAACCGAGGAAGTTTGGAAGTGACAAATTAGGATTCGCGAAGTGACTGAAGGGGGCTCGGCGCTTCTCTGATCGTGCGTGTGAAGCCCGACGCTGACATATCGATGTGTCTGCAGCAAGCCCTGCGTGGGTGAATGTTTGGTGGATCTTTCCTGGGAGGTGTCCAGAGCAGTACAGCTCACTTGCGCTTACATCGTTTTGATCCCTTCTGCGACATATTCGATTGCGGAAGTCAGCTTCGCGAACTGAGCTTCGCACTTCGTTCTTTGTGGCCACTTCGGTAGATTACAGCGCGGTGTTAGCGTAACCTAATATTTAATAAATCGGCCCAGAGGAGCAGTCTTCTGTCCCATCTCCATTGCTGCATAGGTATGGCTTTATCAAACCAGGAGACCATACTTTAAGTAGTCTCGATATATCCTGTGGCATTCACTATACACATACGTATCGTATTTAACATATCTGTCAACCTCGTTTCTGACATTACATCTGACCTACATTTGCACAACCACAGTCATTACTGCATCACAAGAGAATGTCGCTATGTTCCCAGCTGAAAACATCTGTCTACATTTCAGAAGATAACGTGGAACAAGCATCAAGCAAACAGACGGACAGTTGAGGTAGGCTGTTTCATTTTCAACGGGTCAAAAATTTAACTAGTATCCCTCCAGACTTCTACACACTGCTAGACAGAAAGTTGCCGCCACACCACGCGCACTTACACTACAATCCTCCCACCACCACAGACACACAGAACCAAGGCCGATCGCTGTACTGACCCACCACCCCCACAACCTCCCAGTACGTAGGATCCTCCTTTCTAACTGGCACCGGTTGTCCAAATCCGAACCCGACCTCTTCAAAAAACTCCCCCTCCTAGCATCTCGGCGGGATAAGAACCTGCGAGACCTTCTAGTACACTCCAAACTAAAACCGACTACCTCCCTCCCCCCTTCCTGCGGCTCCACCCCGTGCAATGTCCCCCGTTGCCACACTTGCCCCTACCTTAACACTGCCACAACACTCCACACACCCAATACCACCTTTATCATCAAACGCAACTTCACCTGCACCAACAGCAACATCGTCTATGCTATCACATGCACCCTCTGTCCCAC
>SMGT01012152.1:34556-59015 GCA_004794575.1 Lanistes nyassanus | reverse complement strand
TGCTGCTATGGGTCAGTTGTCAATGAGGTGAACTTTGCGAAAATTCGAGATGACGTTCCAGAAGGGTTCCCAGTGTTCTCGAAAAGTCGTAAGATTTCAGGAGAGTCATTGCAGTAGCTTTTTTTCTTTCGCCCACACTGCAGGGGTGGCGAACCATCCAAGATGTTCTCTATTTAAAATCAAGCCTGCTTTCACTGCTTTCTGTGACACATAGATTACCCACAGATCCACTTTCTAGGAACCATTTTTACCGATAATGCAAGTTGGATCAAAGGCAGCTGAGCAGGCAACAGACCTAATGGCAACAGTAACAGGCAATAGTTGGAGCACAAATCCACAGTCCTTATTAAACCTGTACCAAACCCATCCAACGTCGAGATTGATGTATGCAACCCTTCTACTAGCCCATTTAAACGCTCAGCAAATAAATAAACCCAGTCTGTACAGGCTAGAGCCCTAAAAGTAGTCTTATGGGTCCCTATGTGCACCTCTAACGTAGCGGTGTTGGCAGAGACAGGACAAAAACCAACAGACTTAATAATTAAAGAAGGATCAGCAAATTACTATTATCAGATGCAGTGCCTTCCTGCAGATCATCCAGTCAGACAGATACATACCACACTACACCGGACAGCCAAACCTACTCCACAACCTAGTATTCAGAAATGCATTCAGGACTCGGAACAAACACATGAAGCTGATGTTGACATCCAAGCCCAGTATTCGCATCCACACCATTATGCCCCCCCCCTCCCCACTGACTATACGACAAGCAATCGTAGACACAGAACTTTTCATAAAGAAACACACTTTGACAAAATTATAGCGGATTTCATACAGAAGTTGAAAACCACTTACAAAGACCACTACCAAATCTATACTGATGGCACGCATGACCCAAACATTCATGCAACAGGTATAGGAGTTCGTGGGTCCTAAGAAGCGGTCACCTCAGGTAAACTTCCGAATCACGCATAACAATAATTCCTGCCATTCATATGATGGCTATACACACAGCAAACCCGAAATCAGACAGACAAAAACTATTCGTAGTTGTTTCTGATTCGCTGTCAGCACCCCAGGCGCTTCAAAACCAGTTATCAGAAAGAACAGATCTAGTTACAAAATATTATCTCAATTCAATACACTACAAAATAAAGGCAAAAGTGTACAACTTTTCTGTGCCCCTTCTCACGTTAGCATAAAAGGTAACGAAGAAGCAGACAGACTAACTCGACAAGCGATAAAGCCAAATCCTAACATAAACCTTATCCAAATAAACACGCCTATTTCAACAGAAGAAAGGAAAATAGCTATTAGAACAGAAATCAAACTAAGATCAGAATAACGGCTGCTTGTTGTAAATTGTATGACACAGCAACGTAAACCGTACAGAGGGCATGCAGCTGCTGGACATTAATGTCAAATATCAACTCAGTTTACGAACTAAAAAGGTTTGAACACGAAAATCAATTGTTAAAAAATGAAGTTTTTGCCAAGGCAGTTAGGGGTTTATTTCATCAGCATCCTTCTCCACATCGCCCTCACCTCTCGACAGTAACGCTGATAATTTTGATCAAAAGTAACAGGTAAAAGCATCAGGCGACTGGAGCTTTAGCTGACGGTTAGCATGAAACAGGTAGTTAAAGTACGGTGTTAAGTCCTCTAAGGGCTTATCGTGCATCTATTCAGTACGGTGTCTATCATCCACAGCATCTGCAGTCTCTAAACACGAAAACGTTTCTGTTTCGTGCACCCTCCGTGTCACTGCTTAGCCACCTGAAGAAAAAAGTGACGCTTTGCAACGGATGGCATTCCAAGAGACAGACTCCCCTTGTGCACGTGCGCTCAGTGGAGGCAGGGAGCGGGCAGACAAAGCGTTCTAGCGGCCATTAAATAAACCATTTCAGTCGCCAGCTTAGTTGTGGCTGGCGTACAAGGCTTTTCAATGCAAGGCGGCTTGGCTGATGTCTGAATTTTAGTTGTACTAGTTTGTGGGTTCTCAGTAAAAATGTCGAATGTCGAATGTCCTTGTCATCGGTCCAGCTGCAGGCAGAAGATAACTGAGAAACTGTCCAAGATGTCGGAGCACCCGCTGACTGCCATGGTGCGCGAGGTGTACAACAAACACAGTGCCCTCTGCGACTTTGTGTGTCGACAGAACAGCGAGGACTTTGGAGCAGCTCACAACGCCATCTTCGACCAGCTCAGTGAGGAGACGCGGAAAAGGTCTTTACATCTGCGTAATTCCTTTCTGACTATGAGTTTGTCATATAAACAATGATGCCAACTTTATGACTGTCTTTATTCTAGAAACAGAAAATGGCAATAGAAAGAGATTAGATATGCTTTGATCTCCCACATCTTTCTTTGGCGCGGCGTTACGTTTCATCTCTTTCATTTAATGCATCATTTACATCACTAAAGACGACTCTCGGATGTCGACACCCAGAGAGCTGCAATCTGGATTGTTTGCAGGTATTACGGATCTGGCATTGTCATCCCGGAAAAGCTGGAGGGAAAGCGCGTGCTAGACATTGGATGCGGCTCAGGTAGCCTCGTTTTCATTCTGAGCAAGCTGGTGGGTCCGACTGGATACGTTGTTGGTGTCGATATTTGCAACGGGCTGGTGAGCAACAGACACTTGGCATTAGCATAAATCTCTTACCACTGTACCAAGGTTGTATTTTTCCTTACTATTTCTGTGTGTCTTTGACAGTTAACCATAAAATCACAAAAGTGTGACAATTGGACATATTTCTCTAAATAATCCATCTGTTTTATTTTTCTGCTCCACCTTTGTTACTGACTGGAAAGTTAACAAAGTCTTAACATTCCGCGAAAGCTTTGCCGCGTGATTCCGCCTTTAGTGGGAGGGGAAAAGGCAGAAAGTCCACGTTTCCGTGAATTATTTACTTGAACATTCGCAGATCGAGGCAGCCAAATCACAGATCGAATATCACCGGAAAGCATGGGGATATAGTGAGCCTAACTGTGAGTTTGTCGTTGGTAATGCAGAGGACTTGGAGTTCGAACCCGACAGCTTCGACATTATTGTGTGAGTCTACGTTTATGTTTTGGCACTGAGTGACTGGTCTTTAGGTAGTTGACGTCTGTTTGTTGTTTGTAAATGTAATGTATGAAGAAATCAACTTTTAAAGCTTTTTTAAAATGTGTTGTATACTGAACACAAAACTTTAAAAATGTAATTCATCAATTTTGTTATGTTTGACTAGTATGTTGATTTGGGGAAAATCGCGCGCGTGTGTGTGTGAGTGAGTGAGAGAGAGAGACAGAGAGAGAAAGGGGAAAAGAATAAGACACCGAATTGAGGAAGAAAGGAAAGAATGAAAAAGAAAGAAATGGATAAAAGAAAGGTAAAACAGAAAGGAAAATAAGAAAAAAAGAAAAAAGCTCATTTCACAATAGCCAAGGGGAAAACACAGGTGGGTGAGAAGTGACACGCCATTAATACCGGAGAAAAAATACAAATAGCGACACAATGCAATGACACTTTTTAATTGTTGATGAAACTTCAGATCAAACGGTGTCATCTGCTTGTGCCCAGACAAGGAAGCTGTTTTTAGCTCTGCATACAGAGTGCTGAAGGTGCGGGTGTTTCTTTTCTAAACATTCGAAACTGTATAATTAGTAGAACTGTTTTCAAAACAATGTATCAAGATGGATACTGATAAACAGTTTCTGCCTGTGAATATTTTATTGCAATATGTTCCTCTTCACTGCCTGCCAATTAATGAAGAAATAATAGCGCTTAATGAATATGCGGAAACTATATTCGCTTTTGTCGTGTTGGCAGGAAGGGGGACAGTTTCTCCTGAGTGACGTCTATGCAGAGGCAGACCCTCCCACCAAACATCGAGATCATGAAGTATTATGGAGTAAGTTCATTGCTCACTTACAATACGGCGTACTTTTCGAATCGGTTCAGTTTACTTTCGTTACATTCTGTTTGTTTTGCATTCCTTTTTTCTGTTTTTCTTTTGCGCATAGCTAAGAATGTAGACGGAAAAATGTCAATCACTTAAATTCTTTTTATCTATAATAATTTCATTCACTTTACAAAGTTTTGAAACATACAGCACAAAGTTATTTCTATTTAACATTATCTTCATATAGCAAAGTTTTAAGACATAAATTATAATGTTCACAGATTTAAGAAAGCAGTATAATACAGTCACTCAAAATTATCCACTTGGGAAGCTGAGAACAGCGTTGTTGTAATTAGTCAGTAGTTCTCATACATCGCGAGAATTGTATGTTTATTTAAACACATCCGTTTTTAATTCCTTGATTAGCTTTGGGCACCACCGGGGCCATGCGATGGGACTCGCTGGCTGAAGTGACCGGAAAAGTGGGCTTTACAACGCCGTATCTGAAACAGGTCGGCCGCTTCAACATTGCAAATGAAGATTACATCAAAATGCTAGGTAACCTTTCCACATTTATAAGTTTCTGCACTAAAAACGGTATAGCACACATTACAGGCACAGTTAATCGTACTTCACGACCTGCAAATGATGCTAATCCGCAGTTAACTTGTCTGGCGTACAAGCTCTCAAAGCTACTTCATACAATGTTAAAATCTCCATGGACGAAGACTACTGGCATTAGAGTCGGCCACTTAGTTGATCGAGAGAAGCTCGTCGGCGCGGCAATGAACTGCGCTAATGACAAATTAAATTCTAAATAAAAAGACTGAACACGTGTGATATCTTCGGGTCTATAGGTGTCTATTGTTTCTTGTATAATGGTGATAAGAACGATGGGGTTAGGCTTATATAAACTGGCTTGTTGACAGCCCTGCCTTTGTCTATATCAGTGTTTTGTACTCTAGTTGCACAAATAAACCTTTATTTTTTAAAAAAAAGAACGAGGATATAATTCTTATTGATACTTCTGCTAACCCTCTCAGGTGGGGGTGGGGGCTGGTGGTTGACGCGCATGCCTCCGTGCCTGAAGGCGATGGTTTCCTACCAGAGCGCTGCAGCACATTTCCTCCGGCTGACCCAGCTGGGAATGGGTGTCTGCTCCACGGGTCAGGGAGGGTAAGGCAGCGGGGGTGAAGATATGAACATCGCCCTTACGATCCTGGCCCATAGAAAAGTAGGGTCTCACTCACCCCCCACGACCTAAAACAGGCCACGGGACATCCTATTCAGAAAGTACACTCGTATTGTCTGATGCCGCCATTAGCATGGACAAACGAGAATGCCGAGAACAACGCTGTTTTATTCCAAAATCAGCATCAGCTGTTACTCTTTCAGAAAACGGCCGCTTTGCCTGTGCTGGCTGGCGACTCTTTAAGCTGCCGAAAGGCGCTCAGAATAAAGGCGCGTCCAGAGTAACATACAAAGGGGACATCACTGACTTTTCTGATGCTCTGGGATGGGACGTCGACCTCACTTTTCCGGTGAGTGAAAAGAGCACGCTGTTTAAAAACACTTATGAGCGCTCTTCTCAATTTCAAATATGTCAGTCTTTCCTGTTCCATTTTATTCATTCTATTTTTACCTGTTACCTTTTTTTTTTTTGAGGTCTGCCTCGTCGTGGATCCGTTTTTTTTTTCTCAGACATGCATCGAAATTAGGGGAGATTTGCAAAGACATTTCAGTTACAACCAAACCAGCTATCAAGTATTTAAAGAAAGGTAGATATTATTTTACTGTAAGTGAACGGTCACCAAGTGTTCATTTTTGCCCTTCGCAGGCAGGTACAGGTGTTGATGTCGACAGCGAATTGGCCACTATCTTGTCATTCTGTTACCTACAAGACAGCTTTGACCTCAGTGAAATCCAGACCAAGCCGCTTATCAACAGGGTCAGATAACAGTTAAATATTCTAAAGCAGAAAAATGCAAGTCACTTCATTAACTCTGTCCAGTCAACCCTTACTCGCTCTCATCTTTCGATCTCATTTCTCTCCACCGGCCCATTTCTGTTGTCTCTCGTCTTTATCTCATCCTCTCATTTCTGTCACCCTCTCTTTACGAAAACAGCGACTGCAGCACCAACAACAAAATACATATTTAAATCTTCCCCCACAAACGTAAATTTTATACAATTTAGTATATAAATATATTTGAAAAGGATATTCTTCTTTTATATATTACCATTTTAAATTTTATCGTGGGAAACTGACCAGGAAAAAGTAGCTCAGGTTTAGGAAATTACTTATATGATGGAAACTGTTCAAGTTCACCTTTTCCATTTTCATACTGCAGAACCAGAATCCATTTGCCTACCTAGACAGACTGGAAGCTGAGGGAAGGAGCCTTGATTTTATCTACACCATAGAATAAAAATAAAAAACAGGATGAAATCCAGCAACAAGAACTTTTTATGTGCCTTTTTCGGATGTCACCAAGTTCTTGAGTTATACTTACTACACATCATACTAGTCACCACTATATATATATATAAAGCTCTTACTGACATGACCTTGCTTCTTCTAGGGGAGACAATACATTTAACATGCTATGTTTATCTGGCTTGAATTCCCCCCACCCCCTAGCTTTTCTGATGTCTGTAGTAGTGCCGATGCTAAAAATGTTACTATTTGTACCCATGAGTCATAACTGTAATGGAACATATATTTTAATCACAGCTTGGAACCACGCAATTAATGCGTTCTGGTGATCTCGCTGTTGGAATTGTTTCAGTAAAAAAAAAACAAAACTAGAATGTCAACTGCAAGGAGACGAACAAGCGTGGCATTTTCCGCAACAATGAAAGACTCTCTCCCAACATTGTTGCAATAGCGTTATCATCATTCATTATATATTATCATGTTTTTAACAGACGTTGGTCTACCATGCAGCTATCAGCAGTGATTGAGTGAATCTTCAAAGTTTTTCTCACTCCCCTAGGATATTGCTAAATTATAGCTTCACAATTGTAGCCCATATTTATAGGAACATTTTGCATGGAATATCTTAATATTTTATTTAAAAATCAGTTGCATTTAAATAAATTTTACAATACAATAATATATATTACAATCATATGATTTGGAAAAAAAGCTTTTTCATTTTAAGAGAAAGTGTGTGAGAGAGGGTGAGGACCCTGGATGAAGAGGAATACCTAAGGGAGAGAAATGCATGAGGTAATTTAGCGGTAGGTACAATGACGTCTATTATCTAGGTCATTGGGTATAGTGTCTGCATTGTCTGCACAATGTTCACTCAAGAAAATTATGGTGATAATAATTATGAAACCTGAAACAAGCTATATGACAAATATAAAATCGACGTTTTTAGGTATCCTTCGCTGGGACAGAACACCGAACACAGAATGTACACAATTTTTGATGGCTAACAGAGTGTTGTGGGGGCTATATAGTACCAAGTATGCAACTTTTATAAGCCGTTTTCAATTTTAAAAAGTTTGTGGAGTTTGTACCATTCTTTCTTTAACGCTGCCTTCAGCAAGCAGCTGGTTCAGTTCTGTCAAGTCTGTCACATTTTCCAGAGGAAATGTGAAGCCCTCTGGAAGGCCAGGCAGTTGACGGTTCATAACTGAACCGTGGCTCCCCAATCTGGCCTCAATGCGGTCACATTTTTTGTGGAGGATGTTGAGCTCCACTTTACATTCCTCCACCCGCTTCAGTACTTGTTCAAAACAAACCATGCAACCATGCAGCTGCTCAGTGGTGAGAACTGGTGTTGATTCTAGCGGGGAGAAAAAGGCAAATATAAGCTTCAAGTTTTTTTGTTATTACTTCCCTTCAGGTTTTCCAGGTCACTCCTCCTCTTTAAATGGATGTATATACGTAAATAACTTCAAAATATAAAACTGATCTGAGAGACAGAGACAGGAGCAGAAGGGGGAAAGATAAATCTGTATGCAGAGCACAGAATTAGAAAGGAAAGAAAGGAACATTTTTTCACCTGGCAAGACAATGCAATGATCGAAGATGTTCACGAGTGAAATATTTAAGCAATGAACCATATGCATCGCAAAAAGAGCAGCTAGCCCTCTTTCTGGAATTATCTGAGGTGTGTAGATATGTGTTCATTATCATGTTCCAGCCAGATCTATTTCCATTTTTTTTTCATCACCAACATTTTCAGTGCGCAATTTAAAAGAAACGTGGTGAATGATTTGATAAAGCAAACATAATTTGTACTACTGCCAATTTGTCCTAGGAAATTTGAGAGGGAGAGGGGCAAGGGAAGTGGACTTAAATTCTAAGGAACTCTTCTGAAACAAGGAATATTACATGCTTTTTGTAGATGATAAACAATTATTTAAGTACAATCTTACTTAACACTGCGTGGAAGAGGGATCTTTGCTATCCGGTTTTCTTGGTTCCCCATCTCTTTCCAGCATCCTTCCCACGCGCTAGTTTGAATTCGAAGCTCTATCCGCAGATCGAGCTACCCAGGCCGCCTAGCCCGGAGAGAGGAGACATTGTGATAAGCCTTAATTTATATACGTAGCCGCAGGTTACACGTTACATCAAGAGTTGAAGTACTGGCAGGCACGTTTTCTAAAAAGGGACTCACGCACCCGACCCGACCCTTCTGCAGCGTCTCAGCTTCTAATAAACTACTGTCAGCTTGTCAGCCTGTATTACGCACTACAATCACTGCACGGGCAGTTATCATTCGTGTTCAACCTTAGGTATAATCACGTAGGGGTAAGCACGTGTTGCAGGGATTGAGCGAGAGCGATACAAACAGGGAAAGATTGAGCGGAAGTAAGGGGACTTTAAACTTTAAATCAGACCCAGTTAAAAATATAAAAGAATAAATGGTCGAAATGCTTTACGCGAATCTAAATGGAGAACTGCAAAGAAATAACAATATTGTGATTATCAATCTCCTTTATTTGCAAGCAAGTTAGAAACCCCTTTTAGATCATGAACATTTTAATGGGCCAAAAGTCTCTCCCAGCTTGTTGCACATGCAAGTCATTCCCCTTTGTTGCGCCTGCGCATTAAAAGAGGAAGTAGAATTTCTAGCACGTCTTTACCTGGCCTGCCGATCTTTTAATAAATAAATGTATGTATGCATACAATATATTTTAAACAACAAGAAAAATATTGGAAGTTATAGTAGATCACGCAAGGATTGTTCTTCACAAAACAATATTAAAATAAAAACTATAAACTGAATCCTTAGTTTGTTTGATAGATGATCGTCTGCTACCTACATCAGTACTTGCAATCTACTGCTCTTTCATCTTTGGCAGTGACTTTAAGTGGTAGTGCGATAAACCGCCACCGACGTTGCAAGTAACGTTACACGAACTACAAATAGTAATACATTTCAAGTAAATAGCTTCTTAAATTTTTGTTATTGAATGAAGGCGTTTGTAGGCATTATGATGAAACGAGAAATTCTTTTTGTTTTCATCCCATTCCTATACAAGAATATATTGTGTACAGTATAGTACATATACCCCACTAATTTTTTTTCTCAAAGAGTCCTGTAAAGAATTGATGTTTGCCTTAACGTTATATTCACGCGTTCACAATTTGCAATAATGCAAGTGTAAGTTTTGGTGTGTATTTTGAGTGAATATAGAGATAGATACATGCCGTTTTAGGTGAAAGGTTAATTTTTGTCTGCTGCAAGAATAGCTGAAACACTCGGAAGTGGAAGCCTTAAAGATGGAAAAGGGACCCCTAACCCCGCTGCCCTTCATTTGCCCATGCTGCAGCTGTAAGTTTTCTACATCTGATGAAATGATTGAGCATGTCAAGCAGTCACCCATCAAAATCCGAACCTATTCCTGCAGTGTGTGCTTTCTTGAATTTTTCACAACTGCTGAGCTGAAGGAACACAAAGAACATGATCACAGGATTTTCACATCAAAATACAAGTGTGATGAGTGTGATGCTGAGTACAAGACTCCTGTGCTTCTAGCTGCACACAAGAAAAAACATGATGAGATTGCTGAAAAGTTGGCGGCACAAGGCATACATATCCCTCGGCCATCAGTCAAAAGTACAGAGACTGCATCTACGCATGGTATAGCAAACCCTTCAACACAAAACTTCACTGTAGAGGCTAAGTCTGAGCTAAAAGATGGAAGGAAGGATTTGTCAGAGCTAAAAGATGGAAACAAGCCTTTGTCAGAGCTGAGAAACGAAAACAAGACTTTGTTAGAGGTAAAAGATGAAAGAAAGGCTAAATTAGAGGAGGAAAATGTAGATAAGGAAGAAAGAAATCGTGCTGAAAAATGTTTTCCTGTATTGAACACTGTTAACTCATCAGCAGTACCACAAGAGTTAAAAAAGTTGGAAAAGAAGCAAGAAGCACGTTTTAGTGCCAGTGTTCCAAAGTTAACCAAGAAAAGAGGTAGAGAGCCTAAGGTAAAAGCTGAACCCACCAAAGTGACAGAAGTGACTCCTAGGAAGAGAAGAAAGCAAAACAAAATGAGAAGGAAGAGAAAAAACTACCGAGAAGTCATTGAAGAAGATGAAGAGGAGGATCTGGAAGAGGGCTTTGTGGAGGACAGAAACACTAACCCAGAAAGTACATCCAAGGAGAAGGCACTGGAAGATGAAGAGGAAAAGGACATTGTGAGTTTTCTGGGCAACTCCAACAAGAGGTACTGGCAGCCCTCAACATAACCGTATGCAGACGCACGTGACCAAGGGAGCTTACCGTACCCAAACACGTAGCAAAGAGAGGCCGAAAGAAAGGAACTTGGCAGATCCTCAAAAAGATCTGCCATCCCTTTCTTTTTAACAGCACTAGTCTTCACACAGCTAACCCTCGGTACACAACGTGTGCATACAGAGAATCCATATTAAATGTAATCAGCCCGCTCACTAAGTGAGTGCTGACAACTAGGATCCAAAGACAAACACAATATAGGACAATTACATGAATCATGTGCGTCTGCATACGGTTATGTTGAGTGCTGCCAGTACCTCTTGTTGGAGTTATCTTTCGATAATTTAACCGCTCGGTCCTCATTTGTTCTTTATTATTGTTCTTTTTTTTATTTGTTCTTTATTAGTTTTCTGGGCTTTTAGCAGCAGGATGTTTTCAGAACAACTATGCAAGTTTACTATGTTTTCTAATTTTACAGCTTTTCTTTGATGATTACTGGTACTCTCTAGAGAATTTATAAAGTAGACCAATTAGGAGTAGTGTATGATTCAAGTACGGACACAATTTGTTAATTTGTTTTTGTTTTCTTGCTAGTACTAGTATATGTACAGCGATGGCAGTTGTTTGTACAAACTAAGCCCAGGAGTAAAGGCACAGGCATCATTTTCAGTTTTTATAGGGTGTGGTTGAGTAAGGTATGTGGCTTGTGGCAGTTCAGTATGCACATGCAGTGAATGTTTCAATAACTATTCAACTTTCATTTTTACTGTAGAAGTTCTTGGCATCCTATATGTGTACAAGGAATGATACATTATAGTATACTATGCAGTCCAGGTAATACAAGTCTTACTGTATGAGAAATCAGCTAAAATGATCAGCATGTTCCTATTTGGTCTGGATCAGTTGGTGATTAAGACAAAAACTGGCTAACACAAAGAGGGGGGGGAGGAGGGGGGGAGGATCCTAAAACAGACTGGACTTTAATTTGTTATAGTTAGTTTTAGTTAGGTGTAGATTATTCACTTGGTAAATCTATTACAAAAATAATGGTTTAATATACTATAAAAGTGATGTTTCGTTAATATGTTGTGGAACAGGATGGGCTTGAGGCCCTCAGCAAAGAAATCCGGTGTCCAGAGTGCTATGTGGTGTTCAACTCCATAAATGGCTTAACTAGGCACCGCAAAATCCATTTCAAGCAGTGTGACACACTCAAGTGTGTGCTGTGCCCCGAGCACTTCAAAAATAGTGACAGCATGAACAAGCATATGCAGAAATGTCATCCTAAATCTAAAAGGTTTGTACAGTTACCTTTGCAGCTAACAGGTCAAGGCAGTGCCATCTTTTTTTTTCTTCAGGTTTTGCATTTTTACCCAACCTTTACGATGGAAGTCTTTGATCATGTTTAGTTTGTAGGCTTCAGTATGCAAGGATAAGATCTGGTTTTTGTTTGCTAAACTTCTTGGAGGAAACAAATAAAATAGACACAACAATATGATGATACATTATTTATAGCTGATTTATTGGTGTCGCCCAGAGGACATTTATCCACAAGCAAAAGAGAGCAGAAATTTTGTTTACACCTGAAAAGTGTTGTGGTTAAGGTTACCTGACCTACCCTAGTTTTTCTTGTGGTGTTTTGTTTTTTTGGAGGGATGGGGGGGGGTGGATACCAGCCCCCCCCCCAAAAAAAAGAGTGCCTGCAGTCTGTTCACATCTGAACTATCATAGAACCCACAAGGGAGCTAATTTTAAACTAGGCCCACAGACATGGATAGCTTCAATTTCTTTCCATGAGGGCTAAACACACACAAAAAAAGAAAATCCTACCAATCTACCTACCCTGCTTTTGCAATTTTGCCATGTCACCTTGACCACAACACTTCTTTTCCTCAGTAAATGAGAAACTAAGAAAGACATTGTAAAGTCCATGACAGGCTATTGCAGACGTGTTTTGCAACAGTGCACTTTATTCAGTTTATCTTTCTGGAGCCAGGTTAAGCACCGATACAGACAGAAAATTTCCGTGCTGGCAACCTGCTTGCAAAGAGGTCTTCACAGCGCAAAGCTTGCTTAGTAAGCATCTAGCAAAGGCACATGGTATCAAGAAGAACTGCAACGTGGTGTGTCCAGAATGCAGCAAGTCTTTTCCGAGCAAATCTACTCTGACTGTCCATATGCGCATGCACAGCGGAGAGAGACCATACAAATGTGACCTCTGCCCAAAGTCTTTCAGGGTGTCTAGTAATTTGGTGTGTCATCGTCGGATTCATACCAAGGAAAAACCCCATACATGCTGTTATTGTGGCAGGTAAAAGATGATGCAGCTTCTACAAATATACAAAAGAAAACCTTGTTTTAATCTTGTCTATTTACTCCTTAGGCTGGAAAAAATACATTTTGACAGTAAATTCTGCTGCAAGTAAGCCTTGGTTTTTTTAGAGCACATTTTAATACATTTATTTTCAGAAGGAAGTTGGTTGTCGTAGAGTTGTACACCTTGAGATAACTTTGAGATCATTTACTTAAACACCAAGTATAGAATTATTGATGTATTCTTTTAATTGTGCTATAATGGATTTTTATTTTTGCGGGAGGGGGTATATGTATGTGTCATTGTGTGCCAGTTTGATTTTACATGTGTATAAATGAATATTTGTAAAGTTGTAACAGTTGAAAAATAAAGGTTTAGATATATAGACAGCAGTTACAGCATTTTCTTTGTGAAAAGTAGCCTTTCTTATTTGTGTGTATATTTTATGTATGGTTATGCAGACCTAGATTTAAGGTTGAATATATTTATGTAGTACCTATGCATGTGTGAACATGGGAATTTTGCAGAGGCTTGATCATGTCTATGTTTATGCTAAATTTTCTGTGGTCAGGTCATTCAACTTTCCCAATAGCCTAACCCGACATCTTCGTACACACACAGGGGAAAAGCCTTACGTGTGTGAAGTATGTGGTGACAGTTTCATTGTTCACACCTACCTTGCCAAGCACGCTATGCTGACAGGACATGGGTACTGATTCCCTTTTTCTGGTTTGTCTGTGTTTTTGTGTGTTTCTAGTTTGTTACAGCCTTGCACTTAACATTTTTCTTCTTCTTTTTTTGAGGTCTCAGTTTATATTTAGTATGCTGGCTAGTGTCTAAACTGGTTTTGTCTACAGTTGTAAATACGTGTAACAGTCTGTAAGTCATTTCACTTATAGCTTGAAGCTCATTTCCAAGTCATGATGGTTATGTGATTTGATTACTTTTTTCCTTTCTTTCTTCTGTTTTTTTATATTATTATTGTGGATGTAAGCTACGCACATTTCTTTCTTTCCTTTCATTTTTCATATAGTTTCACACATTTACCTTTTTCTGCAAGAATAATGATCGCTTATACAGGGCATATACTGGAAGAAGACATATTCAGATAAGAGTGAATTAGCTAATAAAAGTTTTTACATTATAGTGTGACAGTTAACTTGTATCAGTTGGTGAGAACACACAATTTTAAATAGTAACTAAAGAAAATCTCTTTATGTATCAGCACTTGGTATTTGCAGTTTTAACTGTATTGTCATCCGCACGAAGTGTGCATGAAATGTGTTCTCGCGCGTTATAAATCCACATTTTATTTATTTATTTATTATTTATTGTCAGAATGAATTTCTCATTGTGACACGTACCAGAATGATCATTTAGCAATGTGTATTCTCAAGGGGGGTCAGGGCGATAGCAAGGAAGGACATTGTAGCAAGATCTGCACAGAAAGATGTCAACATTTCTTTTTTCTTTAGGAAGCTTGCTCTTGAGGAGCCCAAGTTTGCTTGTGAAATTTGCGGCAAAGCTTTCAAGACTCTAACAGGGTACAACAACCACCAGGAGACTCACAAGGTTCTGAGGAACCCAGATGGAACTCCTCAGTATGTACCAAAGCAGAAGTTCATCTGTGAGACGTGTGGCAGGGAGTTTGCCTCGAATCTGACCTTGAAGAACCATATGGTGACTCATACGGATGATCGTCCATTCAAATGCCGCTTCTGTGAAGCAACGTTTAGATACAACAAATCAAGGTCGGTGATCGTGCAGGTTTTAACAAAGATACTTGAAATGCTGCTTTAAGTTTTCTTGTCATTTTTGGGGCAACTCCTGTTGTGTCAGTTTTGCATCTGCCACTTGTTTAAAGGAACTGTCCTATCCAGTGACATGTTTGCTTGGTTGTCACTGAAATATTTAAAATTGTGCAATATGTGGGCTGAGTGGAGATTTTGTCTCCAGGGCAGAACATGTGTCCTATGTATGTTCACAAGACCAGCTGCTTGTCATAAAGTACCATTAGTTGCTGATTTAGTAAAAAAAAAAAATAATAATAATAAAAAGTCTGACTAAGAAGCCTAGCCCCTGCCTGTTTGTTTTTCTTCTGACTCCATACAAGAGACTGATTTCAAAGAAAACTTCTCTGGTTTTTGTAACTGTCCATTAACACAATCGTGACGCAGCCTTCGTAGCTCGAACCGTCCCCGTGGCCGCAGGGTTTTTCGCCTTTTTTCAAAAATTCATTAAAAAATCCCCCAAAACAATAGAAAAATGATTTAAACATATTATCGAACTACAATAAATAAAGAAAACTCATTTCTTACCGTGTGTCTTGGACCTTGTTCCATAATTTGTAAAATCCTTTGATGGAAACACAACTGAAGTTGAAGAAATCAAAAAGTCCTCGCCATTCCTTGTACACAGTGTCACGACATTGTTTTTCTACACGTGCCGGCACGTTTTTCTCTTCGTAATCACTTTCTTGGGTCTTTAAGGCACAAATACTCTTGTCTTCATCCACTTTATCATAGTAAATTTGCGAAACAATGTCATTTTGCTCTTCAGCGTGTAATTTGAAGAGTAAATCTAGCATTTCTCAAGTGACAGACCACATGTAGGGACACATCTTTCAAGTTATTACCAGAAACCAGTGGCGGCAGTTTAAACACAGAAAAGGGAAGCAACTCGTGAAGAAATGAATCAGCTTTCTAATGCAGGAGTTCTTTACCTTAGACGATTAGCGATTCCCCGTAAATAAATTTTCAAAGTTGCATCGTTTATTTCCCGTCTGTGATAGTAAGCGTGACCTATGCTGTATCGTTTATTTCCCATACACAGCGCCAATGTGTTAAAGCAGTTTCTGGCAGACCATTACAGTGGTAATTGTCAGTCCCTTCTGACCTAACCCCTTGCCTCCTTCAGTTTCGAAGGTGTCAACAATTGTGCTTCTACTATATGCAGATACTGTCATGAGAAGTCCCACGCTGGTAAGAAGGACTACATGTGCACGACTTGTGGCAAGAGTTTCTATCAGAAAGGGCATCTGGACAAGCACATGTACACCCACTTGGAAACTCGTGACTGGGTATGTGACTACTGTGGGAGGTCGTACACCAACAAGCTGTCTCTTCGCCGCCACCAGATAGGGCACACTAAGCGGAAACCCTTCAAGTGCAATTTGTGTCCTGCAGACTTCAAAACTCCCACTCGCCTGAGTATGCATCTCAACAACCACAGACGTAAAGCTGGACAACTTAACAGCAACCTCAAGAGTAGTGTGGCCACAAAACCTAACCTCATGATGTATGACGGAATGTACACCATCGGTGGTGCTGATGACTCCTTCACTGCTGAACATGCAGAAACTGTGGAGTATGGAGACAAACGAACAGGTATTCTTGTGCCTCAGGACTTGTCTGTGCATTCAAATAATGCTACAGCCTCCGTGCATCGACCCTTAGTATATGACCACGTTCCTGAGGCATTGGTCAGAAGTGGCCAGATGCTGGAAGAAGATTTATATCCACAAAGAATTCAAGCAAAATTTGTATACTAAACCTAAACAGGGATTCAAGTACTAAAATCATCTTTAAAAAAACTTTTTAGAAAATGAATTTATTTGTGGTTATCAAATGGTTATTTCTATTAATTCTAACAAATGTAATAATGTCAGTTGGATCAGCTAGAATTTCTTGGTGAATGTTACATGGTGGTGACTAGGTATTTTTCTTCTTCTTTTTCATCATCATCATCATCATCATCATCATTGTCGTCATCGTCATCGCCTTGTATCCCTGCTGGGGCATAAGCTGCCTACAAAAGCCCTCCAGGCATCTCAGTCCTGACCCAATCTCTCTAAACTTTTACTAAGTGTGGCCTATCCTCTTTTTATTTGTCATGGGAACAGATATTTTTTGGTCAACCTTTTTTTTTCTATCCCTGGAAGTTCCATGTCTTGTGGTGCTGGAAGCTGGTCCAAAGAAAGTATTTGCAGGGTAGAGCTGTTGAATGCAGAGATCACCTAGCTCATGTTCTGGTTACACACATATGGTATTGCAGAAAGTAGTTGGGTCTTTCTGATGCCCATTAAAGTTCACAATCAATCAGACTTGTTACCTCTTACATGGTCTGTCATGTTACATTAAAGCGACCATCTGTCAAAGACTTCACTCACTCAGTCACTCATTGAGGTCGCTCGCTCGGTCATTCGCTTTGTCTCAAAAGGCTGGTTTGGTTAATTTAGAGGTCTCCAGATCTCTCCCCATTGTCATTCACCTCACCCAGGCCCTGATGCCCCATGACCTCTTCACAGTCCTTGTTGCGACTACCAATCTTGGCATTTAGGTCTCCCATAATGACTGTGGTGTCTCTTCCCGCGTGTTTCTGGGTGATGGTCTGCAGCCTGCTGTAGAATACCACCCTGGTTTGGTTACTGCTGTCATTTGTTGGTACATAACACTAGATTATGTTCATGCGGATCCTCTTCTTTTTTGTACCGAAGGGAGCTGCTGTGATCTGTGGAGCATGGACTCCCCATACGGTCATTGCTGTCTGGTCTGTCTTCGGCAGCATCAACGCTACTCCTTGGGTGTGGTGTGCATTATCCTCTTCGTGATGTAAAAAGAGCAACAACTCTGCTGTTGTGAGGCTCTTTTGGCCAGAACCTACCTATCTTGACCAATAATTCGATTTTTTGTTTGTTTTTTCTGTTTTTTTTTAACTTTAGCAGCTACTGTGGTGTCTTTCTGGCTTCAGACATCATCCTCACATTCGGTGTCCCTGTAGGACTAGTGATTGTAGTCCTGATTGAGAGGATGGCAGTTGGCCAAGCAGCTTCCAGATGAATCTGGCTTTCACTACCTCGCTTCACAGGTCCTTCTACTGGAGGTGGATCTTCTTCCAGGGCTGAGATGTTATGAATGTCTATCTTTTGCATTTATGTAGCTTAGAGGTTTAGACAGGGAGGACTACCTAACCCTTTGTCCAACCATCCTGGTCATGGCAGAATTGGCTAGGTATCGCATAGGGGTTTTCTTTTTTGGCTTAAATCATTGGGGGGGGGGGGTGGTTGTTGTTGCTTTGGGTTGGTTTGTTACAATTATGTAATTGAAGCATTCGTACACTTTCACTAAATGGACCTTTTGTTTCAATATGTTATTGTAAGGTGCTGTGAATAGAAGTTATTTTTACATTTGTTGTGATTTTTACCGATTTGATAAAGAAAACTGACATTTTCAGTGCAAATGAAGAAAAGTATATTTTAAATTTAGTTTTTGCTTTTTGTTCAGTCCAATATTTGGAGTGAAGTTTTTGGTGCTTTTCAATATTATACATATTGTTTGTGCATTTAGGCTTATTTTTTTGTAAAGCAGTATGTGTTAGCAGGAGCCTTGAGCTCTAATGAATAACAAGCTAATTGTAATATACATGTGGTGGCTTGCTTTTCAGTTTTTATGGTGTGATAATTTTGAAAGGTGACAATGATTTGAATGCTTAACGTGTTTATCAGATTTAACTGTTATGCACTTTTCCTCAACAAAACTATACTGTATGAACTATGAGGGAGCACTATCATGGGGTTTGATGCTGGACTGTGCACCAGGTCTGTAACATACCTGAAGTAATAGATAACGAATTACTGATAAGTACAAGTGTTCGTCATCCGATCAGCTTGGTATCCCAAAAGTCCTTGTGTGATGGCAAATCGAAAGGAAGGGCAAAATAAATAGGTTCATCAGATCAGATAGCTCCGTTGTTAAAGAACTTCAGCACTGTTTGTGTGTCACTCAGAAGCATTTAAAATGAGACCTTGACATCATCGTTATAAGTGTATTACATTTAAGAAAAATACCTTGCCTGAAGAAGAACTGGAAGAAATAGAAACTGTCAGATATCTTTGCAGAACAGAAATGTAGGATTGACTATAGAAGTTAAGACTGGACCAGCCCTTGATACAGTCCTGTCGTATTCAGTAAGTAATAGAACAGCAACATCACTTTCCCCACCAAGATCAAGCTGTAGGAAGCCCTCGTCATCTCCATTGTCCTGTGTGGCTGTGAAAGTTGGACATTGAAGCTGAGTTGGGGTTAAAGCCTTTGACAGTTTGAGACCAAATTGCTTCTCCAACCTCCTTATAATTTCGTGCATAAAATGACACAAAACCAACTTAGAGTAGACACTATTGGGTATACTCTAAAATAGACTGAGCCCTCTTGCTTAGAGTGACAGTGGTCAGTGATGTTTTTAATGACCATTTCCTACTAACATTAAAAGATCATAAACTGAGGTGTCAAAAGCATCCAGCACTTTGTCACAGGGTGGAAGCATTGGTGGAATTATGTCACCCTGTGGTCTTGACTTTTGAAACTTAATAGGCTTTATACAGGACCCCTTAATGGGGATGATTTTCACACTTGGTAAATCCACCCAAAGATTCTCCACAGGGTAGTTTTTAAAAGAGGACATTAGAAACAAAAGGGTGCAAAAGTTTGTTTCGTTTCAAATTTGTAAAATATTTTGTGACATTTTTCTAACTTTTGATCATGTGTTTACAGGAATAGAGTTGTTAAGCTTTGGGTTGATATTTTTTAGTTATAGTATATTGCTGTCATTATCTGTAATTTAGCTTTCAGCGTTCCACAGATGGCAAAATTTGATTATATTGCTTCTGAAATATATGGAATATCTGTTGCAATAGTATATTTGAGGAGATTTGGTTCTCACCCATGTCTTCCTCTAGATTATTTGCAACTGAACATTGCATTACTGTTTAATTTCATTGTAGTTTTGTTTGGGGGAAAGAAATCAAATGAAAGAGCACCAGATATGGAAAGAAAGGTGGAAAAGAAAAGGAGGATAACAGAATAAAGGAAGAAAGAGTAATACTTGCTTAAAATGGATAATTGGTAGCATATTTGATGTCAGATAACTTTGATAAGAATTCTTCAGTGGACACAGAAATGCTTACAAAATTGTTTAATAAGCATTATCATTGTGCAGAGAACATTGAGTCTCTTATATCACTTAGGCTTAATCAGCCAGAGGTTTTCTGCTTGAGATTGTTCTTGGATAGCTGATACATGCAGTCTTTTTCTCTGTTTATCGTGATGGCTGTTTTATCATCTTCATCATGCATGATGCTGAAGCCCAAGTAATGCAAACATAAATGAGAGAGTGTTGATCACTCAATGCAGAGGAAATCCAAAGATTGTGATACATGTAGCTTATTTGGGGGGGGGGGGGTGTGGGGGAGTGGGAAGTGTTTTTACATGCATATCAATGGCTGTGCTTGTTTTTCTGAAGGCTATGAGATGTTTGTGCTTTAAAAAAAAAACAATCTTTCAATCTCAGCTTTTCTAGTTAAGACTGAGAAGTGTGCTTTTATTGACAAATTCCTTATGGAACACTTGCTAGAATTGTTTAATAATTGTAACATTTTTTTCTGAGAGAGAGAGAGAGTGTGCATGCCCAGATTGCATGCATGTGAATGAGTAGGTAAAAGTGTGAGAGATAACAAGATTTAACATAGTTTATTGAGAAACCATATCACAGTGCAGTTTGGGAATCTGAGCCCTGTGTACACGGGAAGCTTGTGAACATGGCTGTACTTCAAGTTCCAGACCAGCATGTTCCTGTTTGGTCTGTCTTATTTAAAGCAAAAATTGTCTAATGCAAGCCAAGGGTGAGAGACTTGGGGGATGGGGCAGCAAAAATGGCCATTAATCGTTAATTCCTGCTGCAAGTGATAAATTGATTTCTCAACACAGGCACCATAAAAAGGCTGTTAATGATGTGAAATGTTCTACATTACCCGTTGCTTCCACAATTTGAAAATTGGCATGTGTTTATGGCAACAACCCGGTTCTTTTTTCTTTTTCTTTTTTTTTTTTTTTTTGTGTGTCCTAGTCCTAAACATGTACTTGACAGCTTTTGTGCTGGAATTGGTATGTTGAGTGCAGTTGGGCTTGTTAAACATTATGGAACCATTGTTGCAGCTTGTATGAAGATGTTGTAAATTCATAATAACAATAAACAGGATTCCAGATTTAGAACTAGATGGATAAGCATTTTTGTACCTGTATCAGTCCTGAGGGTACATAAAGACTGAATTATATAATAATATAAGATTAATAACAAGGGTTTAACTTTTTTAGTCACTACACAGTTAACAAAAGCAAAATGAGCAGTAAATTGTTTTTATTTTTCATGTTACAAATGTACAATCCTTAGACAAATTAACCCTGTTCTTGCATTAACCTTTGCGAGTTGGCGTTAAATACAGCAGAGCATCACTTACGCCGAATCTCCTGAAAGTCTCTTTCATCAAATAAAAGAATTAGGAAAAAACAAATTTGTGGAGCATTCTTGAAATTTTTTTAAACACTGCTTTGTATCACCATTTACATTAAACAGTTAAGTGCTTAAAGTGGCCTTCGCTGTACAAATCATATCACCAACTTTTTCTAGACAAGGCACTCGAGTGCATGAGAATGAGACAACATACAGTGACAAAGCTTAAGTTCTATTAAGCGAAAATTATGACTGTGACATTGATGTGTTAAGTGAACGATTGTGCATGTGACTCAAAGTGAATTCCTATCATTGGAGTGGCACTCAAAAGATTGCGAGAAATATTTCTAGGCAGTGACATAACAAATTAGTGAAAGTTTCTTATTTTTTTCCCAAACATCATCATTATTATTTTTATTGAGCAGGGTGTTCGGGGGTATTGTTGGAGATGAAACATTTTAGGGTTTAAAATTTTAGGGTGAGGATAGGCAACAATTAAAGTGTTACCAACAGAACTGCCAGGTGGTGCCACATTCACGACACTCCTACGATACAGCCAGCCTTAAGCCTATTCATGGAAACAGATCTTGAATGGATCTGCTGAAACCACTTCATTCTTGTGATATTTTTTATCACTTCTTTGCTGTTGTATTATTTAAATCGTTCCGTTAAAATTTCAAGTCCAGTTAATCACTTTATTGTGTCACTCCTTTTATGCTGGTAGTGCATCTTCAATTATGTATGGTTTGGTTACATGTAAAGTAGTACCTGAATGATGAAAACAAGTTAGCAATTTTTATTGAAACAAAAACTGTGTTTGAGAGAGAGAGAGAGAGCAAGCAGGACAAATACAGTTTTATCATACATAATAAAAAATACCTGTATGTACTTTTCTGATAAATATTTGGGTCGCTGATAGTAAAAGGTTAGCATCCTCTGTATAGGGCTTGTTTGAATTTTCTATATGAGACGCAAGATGCCGAGTTCAAAACGTCTTTTATTCAAACTAAAGACTCGATCGCTCTCACCCCAGGCATGCTCGGGTAAGGTTCAAAAGATTTTCTGGGTCGGTGCGTACAACGGGAAATAACGTAGAACAATTTCACAGAGGAGGTCGGTTGCTGATGTCAGATCAGTACTCTGGGTGAAGCCAGCCGTAAAATCAATATTATTTCACAGACAGAGAGAAATCGGATTTAATTAGAAGCTGATGGATAGTTTCTGTGGAGAACAGACTGGAAGGCAGACATCCACAAGCAGCTTGCTCCAGTGATTGCGAACTCGAGTGACTGAATGCTTTGTTCAGCTCGTGGAAGTGGTCGTTTCTTTTGTACACTGTTTTCATCTAATGCCAGGTTGTGTACGGGCATACTGTCTTCTGTTGAAGGCTAACTACTTCTACTTCCAAGAAGTTTTGGATTTACCCAGGCGATGGAAGGGCGGAGATTGGATAGACGTGATAAAATTACATAAAATTGTTTTTGTTTGTTTATCTGATCATAGACCAAAAAACATTTTAATTGGTAATATTCTTAAGAGACGCGGAATTATTACTATACCTACATGCACCTGTTAGCCACGACCGATGCCAGTATCCGCGAGTAGACGCGCAGTTTTCGCCATTAGCTTAGTTTTTATAATCCGCCAGTTGCTGGCTTCAATTCATGGACCCTTTGTGTGCTACATTTTTTTAAGAAATAAATATTGAAGAAAGAAAATAAAAGCAATTAAAAACGAACATTTCTAACATTACTGTAAGCATGCTTTTGCAAGAACGAAAACATAAAATGGTGACTTTCCATTTTCAAAATCACCACCGCCACCTCCACCACCCTCCCCAAAAAAATACCAACCAAACATTAGTGTCTGATCATGCATTTCTTTGGACTAGGAGCATTCATCTCATTAACTTTTGGCTTGTGGTTAATGTTTTAAAGGAAACTACTAGAGAAGTGCCAAAAAACCCCAAGCTCGGCTGTCCTCCCAAGAAGAATCGATCTGCAGGAAAGTGGCCGATACGCTGTCCATTTCCGGATAGCAACTAAACCTAATTACCACAAGACGCTTGAAGGGCATAGACATTCCAATTCAGATATGTAGCTGTGCTCGTTAGGTCGCTGTGCATTTTACAGTTGACCGTCCTAGGGGTGGACTGGGGGGAGTAGCTGTAAAACGCGCACTCCGGCGACGTGACACACCGGGCGGTGCACTCCAAGCGACTTCTTGTGCTAATCTCACGTAGGCTGCCGCTTGTGATCTGCTGACCTCGGGCGAAAATGCAGGCGTAGCTTTTTCGACTGGACTTGAGGCCTACGAATCATTAGAAGACGCACTTGAGCGTTTACAGGTGTAAAACGACGTGACCTCTTAGAAATACGCACGTAAGCAAGCCCATAAAGCGAGCAATCCTCACCCCACACGCCCACATAGTGGAAGTCTCGGCTTTAGACGCACCTTTAAAAGAACAATTTTACAGATGTAAATCGAAGTGGACTCCGATCCCACCTTACAAACGTGAACACACGCATACGCGTCTTCAGAAGAGACGTTAAAGCTTTTTTTTTTCACACGTAAATTGGACTCCGATCCCTCCTTCCACACAAACATGCAGACACCCATAAGCGCGTCTTCAGGAGAGAGGTGTGTAAGCATTTGTGCAGATGTAAATAGGTCATAGGGGCGACCCCCCCCCCCCGCTTTTTAATACATACAAGTAGATGTGCACGCAACCACACGCGCCAATAAGGGCGCAAGTAATCCGGTTATTTCCTCCCATCCACCCCTCTGTTCTCACCTATCCCTCCCTAACACAACCTCAAGGACAGTTCTCCTTCTCATTTCCTTCTGAAGTAGATGAGGGTAAATAGAAATAGTAAATCAAAGTTTTTTTCTACGATTAAGGAGAGAAGGGCAAGAATTTCTTCCTATCCTTCCCTTTCTTTTTTTCTTTCTATTTTATTATATTATTGTGTTTGTCGTCTTTTGTTTGTTTTGATTTTACAAATTTAAATATGTGGTAATGATCGACCCTGTACGCGCACAGATACAAACGCGCGTGCATATAAATGCGCACAAATTCTCTCTCGATTGTAAACGCGCGTCACCGGTTGAGGAGAGGCTCGAGGTCGATGAAAGAGACGTGGCGTAAATTGATTTGGAAATCACGAACAAGCAGCGGGACACAATGAATATATACAGAGACAGACGAGGCCACGTACAAAAGCACCAAAGCGGAACAGACGGAGAGTTTGGAGCCGAGGGGGGGGGGGGGGGGGGG
>SMGT01012152.1:16336-31311 GCA_004794575.1 Lanistes nyassanus | reverse complement strand
TGACAAGAGTACTGTATGTGTGTTAAGTGCAAGAGTACTGTACGTGCGTTAAGTGCAAGAGTACTGTATGTGTGTTAAGTGCAAGAGTACTGTACGTGCGTTAAGTGCAAGAGTACTGTATGTGTGTTAATTGCAAGAGTACTGTACGTGTGTTAATTGCAAGAGTACTGTGCGGTTGTTAATAGCAAGATCACTGTATGTGTGTTAAGTCCAAGAGTACTGAATGTGTGTTAGGTGCAAGAGTACTCACGATTAACGTCTCTGTAGACTTCACCCAAAAGTGTGAAGACAAGTGCCGGGCGGGCCAGTGAGGCCCATTCAAAATTTGACAAACGGATTACTTTTGCCACCACAGGATGCAGGAGGAAGCTGACAGCGAGCTCCGTGCTTATGCCACTCTGTATTCCCGAGAACTGAAAGCAGCATGACAAAGTCGACACATTAAATGGAAACAAAATAAACAGAACTGAAATGAAGTCAAAGAGAGGAAAACAACAGAAGGCGAGAAGGTGAGAAGAAATATTGCTGGCATTTGTGAAAGGTGTGGCACCTGCAGTGGAAGACTGGTGCAGTGCTAGCGTTCACTTTGACAGTGGTTTAAATTACCCGGTTATAATGAACACTGACGGACTGTTTTATAAATGGACAAAACGAAGAAAGTAATTGGTTTGTTTCTTTTTGATTGGGACCCCGCCCCAAAAAAAAAAGATGCAAATCACTTACTCTGAAGTAATGTTATTTATTAAGTAGATAAAGAGCCCTCAAATCCCACAAAATCTAACTCTCCTTAAAAAATATACAGATATATTTACGGTTTCTGAGTACTTGCTCAGGTTGCTGGAATCCAGTCCGTGATAAAACTGGAACTTGGTAACGTAGTCATTGCTCCCCTGTATACTTGATCCTGTAGACGCATCCTGTCTTTTAATTTTGTTGCGATTTTATTTCGCAGGGAGTCGTATATTTTAAATTAGCATCGCGGTAACAATGAACTAATTTTTACCGAGAGTTGACTGTGGCTTACACCTGCGCTGTACACGACTAAAATTGAATCTATCCACAAGTGACAGGTGATCTGCATAAGCATCATAATTCTTTTGTGAAAATGTTTACAGTACAATCGGCATTTATGTATAATTAACAGTAATGAGTTCATGAATTCTAATATGATAAGGAAATAAGATTTATAGAGGGCTCAAGATCTGCCCAAGAATAGGCTTATGTAAAAGTCTTTTTTAACCGGACGAACCTGCGTCCTATATACATAGCTCGGTTTGACGAACTAGGACGCACATTTTTCCAGTTAAGAAAAGAGTTGTGTTCACTGCACGACTTTGACGGACAACGAGAAGCAGGATATGCGGGAGTGATCATGCTTGGGGTCAGGCCTCAGCACGTTCACGCTCATCAGGCGCTCATCAGGCGCTCATCAGGCGGTTGCACAGCTGTCTGGTCTGTCTTGCGGGAGTTCCCATGCACGAGGCACCTGTGCGGGAAATTCCGTAAGGTTACTGAGCAACTGACCCGACATGGCGACTGCTTTAATGAGGTAGTAGTCGGACAACGCCACCTGCACCCATGGAGCGCTGTCTGTGAGGGTGGGCACCCAGGCCGGCCACTTCACTCTTTCGATGTCCAGCCTGCCACAACAGAGTTAACTTTCTTGAACATCCATTCATCCGTCCTTCCGTCCGTCCGTCCGTTCGATTCGTCGTACTTCTTTCTGTTAAGTTTTACTAATGTTTATTTGTGGTCTACATTTATGTTGCATGCCTAAACATAAGCAATGTATGCAGAATATACATGTGTTCTCAAGTTGCTGTCTTTATCAAGCCAACACCCATCAAACGCTCCACACGTGTGCTCACATGCATGCACTCACACACAGGCGCACGCACACGCACACGCACACGCACACGCGCGCACTAACAACTTATAGAATTATTTGAGAGACAGAGGGAAACAAAAGAGACAGAGACTCACATGAGAGAGAGACAGAGACAGAGAGAGACAAAGACAAAGAGAGACAGAGAGGTGGAGCAGGCAGAAGGATAGGAGGATGATTGAAATAAAAGGGAGTAAAGATAGAGAGAAGGGGGAGAAAATAAGCAGGGTGACTGGAGAGAGGCTGTTTCGTTTCCTAATACGAAAACATGTATAAATCAAACGAAGAATAATAAGAAAAAGTTGGTACTCTCTAATACCTAGCATCTTCAGAAGACATTCCATTGGTAGACGCCGAGTAAATCGCTGTGCTGTTTTCTATTTTCAAAATGTCCTTCAATCTCGACCCTAAGTCAGACAAAACATTTCAAACTTTTGGATCCGCACTATACATTAATTGAAGTAAGGGCTCACTCATATTTTAACTTTCTTTCACAGTTTTTGCTTATGTACATTTCAGGTAATCAAGCTGACATAAGAAATCGGTAAGCACTGTTCGAGATCAAAGACAAGTGGTGCCGAAAAGAGACATGCCGGTGTAAAATAGCGGGGAAAGACTTTATATACCTACCGCCATCGTTACATATGGCCTTGAATCTGGTTCCGTTCTGAGGTTTCAAATAGTATTGTCCCACAGCCGTCACAGCAGACTGCCTGAGCGTCAGACACGATATTCCAGTCTTCTCGTCAGAGGAGTAGGCCCCTGTATCATCATTATAAAAGACAAATTGACGTTCTTTTTCATTCGTGAGCTATGCACAATGATATTACAAGTTATTTCTCCTGTGTCAAGTATAAAAAATATCGGCTATGGACTTTCTATCCTTCAGTTTTGTCTGTACACAACAGTTAGTCGTTTATACAGAATGCATGGATTTTAAACCTTATTTTATAAAGGGGTTCAGTTTGGACATAACTACGAAGCCAAAATTTGAAGTTGGTAAAATTTTACGAACGCTTCAAGATAAAATCACGACAAAGTGTAAATCGACTAGAAAGATCAAGTTTTTCACGATAAGTACAACCTGTGCCAGAAGGCTCTGTTAAATCACAACAAAGTGTGCATGAGGGATAAAGATTATTTCCAAACAGTTAAAGAGTGAAAGAGTTAGTAAGTTTTGAACAAAAATACTGCCTGTGTCATAGACAGCAAAGAGATCGTCTGTGTTGTTTGAGCCACAGTTCTGAGAAAAAGACTCCTCGCATTTCGTTTTGCATTCTCTGTCGACAAAAGCTGTCCTGTTTAGTGTGTCTTCGCTGAAGCAAACGCAATTCGTTGTCGTAAGTGCAGCATAGCGGATGTCCATGGCGTCGCAAAGGGTTACACACTGCTGAACAGACATTGCACTGAGCTCCACGCTGAAGCTGTTTGCGTCCGGGTAAAGGCGACGGCAGCCAAGGAATTCTACAAAGACACCAGCAATCACATCAGCAACATATTTGAATTGGTACAAATGACTGCATAAAAAAGATGGAAGTGACAGAGAGATAACATCTGGTCAAAGCGTAAAAATGTTTCATGCCATGCCACTGAAAAAAAAATTATTCAGAGAGCTTTGCAATTTTCAGATTATATACATTTTCCTTTACAGTTATTCTGTACAGTTATTATGTTTATGACCTCGTTCTACGAACTAAGAAGTACATTCGTCAAGTTAAGAAAGGCCTTGAGAGATCTCACACACTATGTGCGCATTTCGTTTTACAAAAATTCTTTTAAACAAGCATTAACGTATGGCACATTGCCCAAGTACAAAGTAATGTTTTGTCCTAAGCACGGTTTTGTTCATACGGATGAAGCAAATAATTCTTCGCTGTAGGAAAATAATTTCAAAGATAAAATAAAATAGGACAGTGTTGATCATGTTCTGGATTCTCAGGTGCACAAAAACTAAAATAAAAATGTCAAAACTGATCTTGCTATTGCTACGCGAAATAGAACTGACCAGTTCCTGTCTCACAGATGTAGGGAAGAGTGGCATAGCACTCTGACCTCTGCAAACTTTTGTTAGAGATAACCAGGCTGCTACAAGCTCCTCTACTTCTCTGGTCTATCGTCAGGTTCCACATCTCTGACGAAGCCATGAGGGAGCCATCTGACGAGGCGAGGTAGTTGCCTGTTACAAGCAGACAAGTTCAGATCAGCTTTCAATTCATTCCGTTAATTGGAGGTCATTTCTGAGAAACTGAGACAACGAATAGACAAGGGGACCAAGTATAATGGGAATGTAAGTATATGTGTTATTGATTCAAAAAAAAAAAGAATAGGCCAACCGTTCATGACGTCCACTACTCCAAGTAGCCACTGAGTAACACTAGACAAGCTGGGAATGCTTCTCGAGACCGTAGCGAGGAAATCAACCTCATCCTGTGACCGCGGCGTTGCCAGGTAGCCGCCCAAGGACACACAACGATCAGCCGCAGAGTGTGCGGTCTTGTAGGTAGCAGGAAAGAAACGGAAACACTTTTCTCCATACCCTATGTATCCCAAGGAGCAAGTTGTGGAATCTGTAAGAGACAGTACTGGAAATTAACATAAAAAACAAGCGTAATGTTTGGCAAAAGTACACCCTGACCCAAGACGCAAGAGAAACACCCCAGTCGCAAAACACTTCAACATTCCACCACACACTCTGGACACTATGAAAATCTGTGGATTCTGGCAAATTACAGGAGACGCTATGGCTTAACTTAAAGCACTAACCTTTCTTCTACCCACATGTTCTCTCCCCTTCCAGCTCTCCTGTATTCCTTTGTAGTAACCCCTACACCTCTTTTCCCTTACCCTTTCCCCCGCTCCCTTTCACTAGACCCGATAGGACACGCCTTTCCATTGGCTGTAGTACTCCTCGCCACTGATTGGTTGAACATGCTATACTTCCTGAGATCTGTCCCTCTTCCCCACACTCTCCTCCTGTCCACCGACCGTGCATGACCAGCGTCCTTATCAGTTAAGTGATATTATTTTTTATTTGTTATTTGTTTGTATCTGTTTGTGCCGTCCTGAAGAAGGGGCCGCCGACTTCCTGTCTAAGTCTCGCTTGGTCAATTTGCCTTTGTTGTGCCTACACTATACCTTGCCAATCCTATCTTCCCCTTCCCCTACATACCAGGCAAGCTTCAAACTTAAAAAAATTATCTCATGCACTAACGCAATTCCTTATTAGTTAAAACAATCATTCTATAATTAAACTAACAAACCACCCCATATACTAACAAGACACACAAACTAAAAAAATTCCCTAAGCTAACAAACCTTCCTATCAACTAACAAGCCATCGAATAACACAAATTCTCCACAAACTAACAAAACGCAGTAAACTAAAAGGAAACCACAATATTAACTAAGAACTCAACCAGTAAACTAACAAATTTCCCAAACGGCTAACAAACACCCAGTAAATCACAACCCCGCCACAGAGCCCTACTGACCGCCTTTAGAAGCTGAAAACTAAGAACTTCTAACAACCGTCTTCCCAAAGCTGGAAACAATAAGTGTCCCCTGTATTCACTCCGTGATGCTAACAATGACTACAGTGTTGATACTAACAATGTCATCCTTATTGACGCTCAGTAATAACTGCCTCTTCCTTAATGACGCTGTTGTACTAACAGTTGTCTATGCCTTGCTCATAAGTTGCTTACTCGTTAAGCCACAAGTGGTGAATTCTTTGACACCTGTGATGTTGTTTCTCAGCAGGTACGTCTCATTCAGCACAATGAAGTTGGCATAGAGGGTAGTGCAGTCAGCAGCCACGTCTGTGTCGTCTGCAAGTGACAGAAAAAAAGCCCTATGTTTTTTCTTGTGGTAATCTTAATTTTCTCTCTGTGTGGTTCCGACTTCAAGCCTTTGTGGTAGGGTTTTGGCGAATATAAAAAAAATGCTCAGAATCCGTGCTCTTTGAAAAAAATCATACGGCACTGCTTGTTAGAAAATATTTTAGTTAGAGCTGTTTTAGGCGGTATACTTACTGACGGAATAAATTCGGATGTACCCAGTCTCGGCACAGCTTTGAAGGTCATTGCTGGGACAGGGTACATCACAGCCTGTCGCGTTTTGACGGTCACTATGCAGCGCGGAGAAGTCTTGATAGGTCAAACAGTAACAACTTTTTGTCTCAACAGCGGCAAAATTTGCCGCATGTCCCAGACACACCTGCTTGCACAGGGTCAGGCTCATGGAGGAATAGTCTTCTACTACCGCCTGCAAGTTAATGGGCCTCAGAAAGCACCCATGGAAGTCTGTAAAAAAATTAAATTAATTAAATTATACTTGCACACAATCCAGAAGTTAAACTAATGGCGAAACCATTAATAAATAAAGGTTGCTTCAGTTTCACGCCCTTACTCCTAGCCTTAAAGTTGTTGTACAAGCCTGTTCATTTTAAACACAACTCTTGGCTTTTCTGTGAAACTTTGATGGTTACATGAGACAGAAGGGCTACACAGAACAGAAATTATTGTGGTTACAATCATACAGGAGCGCACGCACACGCACAAGGATTTTTCCTGGCTACATGAGACAGAAGGGCTACACAGAACAGAAATTATTGTGGTTACAATCATACAGGGACGCACGCACACGCACGTGGATTGTTCCTCTTAGGTTTTAACCTCACCATTGATTTCTCTGCAAAGCACCCTTCTGTCTGCTGTACGAAGAATCGCATTTGAAAAAATGCCGTCGTTCATAAGGACAGTGCTGGTGCTAGTGCTAGTGCTCTCAGTTTCGCCGTAGTTCAGGTTGGGATAAGAAGCCTGCCAAGGTGCGAAGCTCATCAGCCAGCCGTCTGCCCAGGTGAAGCACCCGACCTCCAGCTTGTCTGAGGCTCCGATATGAAAGGGAAGCTTCAGGTTGGCGTCTTTCAGCACTTGGATGAAAAGGGTGCGATCGTACTCAATTCGTTTCATCACAAAACGAGAGAGTTGCTTCCTAACAGTCTGACTAGACGAGCTGATTGCCTTTAATTCACAGATCGAATACTTTGTCCTGTATTTATGCTGCAGAACTATTTAGAATAATTTATTTTTATAGGGAGACACAACATCAAGGTTTTGGTGTGAAAAAATCGAGTCTTGACTCTTTTCCATTCGCACACGCACGCACGCATACAAACATGCACACACATACACTCTCTCACTGTCTGCACTATTCTCTCTCTATTTGAGAGAGGAGAGAGCGAGTTAAATAACTTACTTCTATATAATGTTGTCAGTAGGTCTTGTTCGTTTGAAGACCTTATCGAGGCTAAACCTAAGGACGGTTGTTGCATTTTGCAAGTTGCGTGAGCCTGTGTGGATTTCACACGAAACTGGGACAAATGGAAACATGCACCTCCCAATCCCACATCCAGCCAGTCAGATGTGCTATACAACGAGCAAGATGAATTGTCTGCCAATTAAAAAATGAAAAACAAATCACTGTTAGGATTACAGAAACTTTTCCACTTGTACTCGTTATCAACGTATAATATTCCTTATGGAAGTTCGCAAGATGCAGTTAAGAAGCGAGACCAACTGAGGGCCGGTAAATTAAAACAAAAAATGAGATACATTGCACAACCTGTTTTGGCGATATTTATGATCGGATGTGTCAAAGCTTACTTCATTATTACACGGATTACCGGAGGAGATACAGTAATGCTTAAAATGTGTTTTATTTCTAGCACCATGCTCGCGCAAGGAGCTCCACATCACAGTTACCGAAGAAAATGGTTGGGTTAAACCGGATTAGACGCTTCCAAGTTTTCGGACTTTCAAAGCAAAGAAATCTTTGATTGAAGGCGCCAGCGTTGCACGCGGGACACGTCGCCCAAACCCCGTGGCTGAAATCATTTGACCTTTTAATATGCTCTGATGTTCGTGGTGTGTGGATGGTAGGGTCTCAAGATTTCGAAGTTTTGAAAAATAGTCATTCTATTTTCCAAAACCTTGAGCAGAACTGGCTCCGAGCTAGAAAAACCATTGAAAGGCTTTTTAAAGGTTTTTTAAAGTGCCAACTTTGAAGCGTCTAAATGGGCACTTACGCACAAGATGGGGCAGGTGAATGAAAGCCGCTAGAACTAGCTCGATGCAAAGACAAAACACACAGCTTGATAAAACGTTGGGTTCGATCATTATCATCGACACGCTTGGATTATCTGTGTGCACTGGCTTAACACCGATCTGTGGCTCTAGAAAATCTTCATGTACCTGGCCTCTTTTGGTGATGCTTTTAGACAGCAACAAACAGCATGAGTCATTTTGCTTTACAAGCACCTAAATAAATATGGTTAATATGATAAAATATAATGAATACGTCAATATCGCAGGCATATATATATATATACAAATATAAAATGTCCACGTAGTGATATTACGCTGCAGAATTTCCAACTATCGTAAGTGGATTTAGCAAAAGAGAGACAAATGGTTGGAACGCACACCTTTCATAGTGCACCAGGTAACCTGTCCGTTGACCAGGTAAGTACCGGCCACCAGCAGTCCTTCTGAGAACAGGTCTTCGCAAGAAGTCGCAAATGCTGGAAACTGGTCTGCAAAGTACGCATTGGTGAATGAACTGACAATTAATGTCAGATCACCACATAGTGCTTATGGACTATCAACGTATCAGTTGCCATCCTAAAACAAGCGTGACACCGACGAACGGAACCTTTGCGCAAACAATTATGGCTGTATACTTAACGGGGTTTGATAAAAACTTGCGCTGTCAGTCAATTTACATATATTTTACTTGGCCGACAATAGTTCCCCACCCCCACCCCCACCCCAAAAAAAACCAACAAAAAACAAAAACAACACCCCCCCCCCCACCAAACTTCGAAAATGTTCAAATACATAGCCTAGTTAGCTCATGGACTAAACATTTAAAGTGATTTTCTTTGATAGCAGATATTATTAAAGATTCCTGTTAGGGTCGAGATAAAGTGTTAAAACGTCACTAAAAAATACCATTCAGTCTGTAAGATGTCAGGGAACAGAGAGAACGGGAATATGCGAGTAGCAGCATTTCTAAACAGCAGAATCTAACGACACCCATTGACTAGTTTTGTAATAATCGACAGCGACTGTGAACTTCTACAGCCAAAAACGTGTACTGTAGAGATCAACAGCGTTTGTGAACAAAATCTAACTACACCCAGTGAGCATTATAGTGTACTTACCGACAGCATTTGTAAACTACAGTGTCTGACCACACCCACAACTGCGTGTACAGCGTTTGGCAACTGCAATATCTAAGCTCGCCCATTGATCTGTACTGCACTCATTGACTGCATTTGTGAAGTACAATATCTAACTAGACCCAGTGACAAGTAGTATAGCAGTGTACTAACAGACAGCGTTTGTGAATTTCAATATCTAACTACACCCAGTAACAAGCAGTATAATAGTGTACTAACAGACAGCGTTCATGAACTTCAATATCTAACTACACCCAGTGACAAGTAGTATAATAGTGTACTAACAGACAGCGTTTGTGAACTACAATATCTAACACACCCAGTGACAAGTATAATAGTGTACTAACAGACAGCGTTTGTGAACTACAATATCTAACTACACCCAGTGACAAGTAGTGTACTAACAGAGATCGTTCGCGAACTACTATGTCTAACTGCACATGTCTATGTTTATGTCCACAAATCGCTATACTGACCAACAACGTATGCGGAAACAGCGCCAGTTCCTCCGCAGAGCTGGGCCTCATCAGGGAAGCAGTATTTGTTGCAGGAATCACCAGCGATATAAGGTGGTTGCCGAGAGCAGTAACACCGGAACGGGCTGTTGTTCAGCAGAGCATAACTGTCATTTCTTGCTCGGCACAGCTCGACACACTGAGTGACGCTCATCTCGGCGTAGTTGCTCAGGACCAGGACGCAGTCAGAAGTCAGCCTAGCGCAGCCCACGTACTCTGTGCAATTACGAAGCTTGACTCTAGGGTTGGTTTGCGTGAACGTCATTAGAGCGGTCGTACTTACAACTGGCACTGACTAGCTTAGACATAGCAACTAGTTTGTTTAAAAGGAAGTGTTTACGAGGTAAGTCAAGATGCTCGCAAAGGATGGGTATTCTGGGATGGTATATTAGTGGAAGAGTTCTTCATAGACTGAAAGCGTCCCAGACACAGAGGTCTACAGATCAGTCTCCACGTGCAGTGTCCTATAGAGAGACGCAGGGCTGAAGCCGTCAGAGACCTCTCAGGGTAAAAGATGATTTGATGGAGTCCCTTTAGAATCCTTGTCAGAGTGAAAGCAAGACTGAGCCAATGACCCTCCTCCCCCCACGCATACAAAGCTCTTTTACAAATATATTTTCAGATAAAAAGGAACGAGTGACTACTGTTTGGAGGTAAAACTAAGTTAAAAACGAAACTGAGCCAAGCTAAATGAAACGATAGCCGACACAGCCGACAGTTTCGAGGCATCTCTCCTTCGCCAGGATAACACAAACACAAACAAATGGAGACAAAGACAGATAAAGGCAGAAACAGGTGAAAGCAAAGAAAAAATCAGGCCCTTACCTGGGTGGAGCGGAGAGAAGTAGAGAGTCCGGCGTGGGGTGAAACTGCTTGGGCAGGGGAGAGTCACATTAAAAAGTGGCTAGCAAGGGAAGTCACGCGTACAGCCAATCGGACCGCGACCAGCCTCTGCAGTGGTAGCCAATCACATGGCGGAGGAAGGGACGGGGGCTGGGGAGTTTAGTTACAGAGGGAGTTACTAAAGGAAAGTAAAGATACAGGTAAAAAGGTGAGGGTTAGACGAACAGAGGATTAAAAGAAGGTGATAGTAGGAAGAGAAACCCAAGTGTGTGTGTGTGTGTGAAAGGGGGAGGGGGGTAGTATCTGAGGTTCAGTCCTATGCAAAGTGGGAGATGAACTGGGACTCCATATTCCTGCGGGCAATAGAGCCACCATTCATCTGCCACACAGTGGAAACCCTCATGTTGTTTGGTGTGTGTGTGTGTGTGTGTTGGGAAGGGGTGCTTAGTGTTAGTGTCAGCTAAATGTTCTTTGAACAATCTCCCTCCCTCTCCTGTTTTTTTTTAAAATTGGTCTTTGACTTGGTCTGTTTCTGCGTTTATCTGTCTTTTTCTCTATCCTTTTGTGTTTGTGTTGTCCTGACACTGTGTCCTGAAACTGTCGGCGTTCTGTATCGTCTATCGTTTAAGTTAGCCTGGTTCAGTTCAGTTTTGTTGACTAACATATTTTCACTTGTTTGATTTTGCATCTCATTAACTACTGATATTCATACACTGTATCATTTACCTGGTCCTAGCTCGCAAATAAATGGACGTGCATTGCATGGTGTTGACACCAGTGCGTCTTCGTCAATGTTGTACGCCATGCAGTCCCCTGAACCAGAAACGGCACGGGATCTGATTGCGGGCAGGCCTTTCACTGCGCGGCCGTTGGTGGTCCTGACGAATCCGGCAGCCAAGTAGTCAAAAAGACCCACAGTCCAGATTCTGTTTACACCCCACGTTATCGTGTTGTTGCTTCCAAAATGAGCATTTTTCTCCTCCAAGCTGTCGATCACCGTCAGATACGCGCCGAACGTATTGCCGCACAGCGTCACCGGATAAACGCCGGTTTGCACGAAATATTTGTAACAGCGGCCGTTGTTGTACCCCCAGGATACTGGACAAGTAATCCCTGCGACAGGCAAATTTACAAGACCTATTTTATTTCATCTGATTGACATTATCTGCATGACTGGCTACGTACCTATTCTGACGAATATTCGGTGGGTTACTCACATGACCTCTAAATATTTCAGGACCCCTTGAAATGCGTCACACTGAGGTCCGTCTATATAACAGAGCAGAGCATCGAATATCTATGATTGATCTCTTCTCCATTTGTTTTCATAAGAAGTAGGAATGGTTTATTACAGTATAAAGTACAGACTACACGGGATTTTATTCAGACAGGCAGGGAGGCAGGCAAACAGGAAGACATACAGACAGACAGGCAGGTACGCAGACAGGCAGGCAGGCAGGCAGGAGGCAGAGAGGCGGTTTTACTGGGTTATGAGGTCCAGTGACATTTTAAACGAAACCGATTTACTGCTTTGTTCTGAAAGCACAAGAAATGCGGATGCGTAAGTGGTCTGACCTTTGTTGGTACAGTTTTTGATGGACACGACTCCCCCTTGGTTGATTTTGAAAAATGGTCCTGTGATGCCCTGAAGTTGAAGGTCGAGGCAGCTTTGTGCTGCGGGCTGACCAACATCTGGAAACGACCAAAACAACAAAAAAAGGTAAACAGAGATGGAGTACTGGGGGGATGGAAGGGCGGATGCATGGATGGACTGATGGGGTGGCGGTATGGAGGAGGATAAGATACCCAGCAAGCTAGGGAGCTTGGATATATGCTAATCGCCAATGTGCCGACACGCTTTAGACCTGTGTTCTCTCCGAGATGATAATGCTTCTATTTCTTTTATAGTTTTTTTTTACTTAGGCCTTTGGAGTAAGTAACTGATAATAGTTTAATACCCACTATTTAAAAATAACATTTTCTACGCAGGTTGGTTTTCAGAACTACGAAAATATGTTTGCGCGTATAATTTATTTTTAAAAAATCTAACCTTTTATAATGAAAGCCACAACTTCGGAGGCATTTGATGGTTGTCCACAAAGCTGATATCTGTTCCCAGGACATCTAGTAGAACAGCTAGCCCAAGATAAATTGTTAGAAGATGGCGGAAGCTGAGCGAGGCAATAGCATGTGTCATTAACTGCCGCTGCATAGGTCAGACTTCGTGCTCGACAGGTTTCAAAACACAGAGTAAGTGTCATTTTTTCCGAGTCCTTCAGGAAGTATGCTTCCGCGATTTCACTTCGTAGCATTCTGACACAGCCCCGCACATCTGCCACAGAGAAATGGACGACTTGCTGAAAGATATTTCGCATAGGTGCTTGCCGTGAATGTGTATCAAACACCTGCGCATATAACAAAGCAAGATGTTAGTACTGTGCAACGTTGTTCTACGTTTTTGACTACATTGTTCGAACTGCAGATGTTCAAAAAAACTGCCAAAGAGCATCTCAGTGAGAACAGAATGGGATCCCAAACCAGGGCTGGCTTGTCTATTCGTACGTAAAGGTGCAGGGCAATACACAGGGTAACTGAGCCTTACCACTACTGTTATGACCGAAAGGGCGGATATGAATGGTCATGGAAGATATCCCAGAGTATTCTGGTAACTTAAATCTAGTCTATAAAACTGAATGTCAATAGTATTAAAACAGTACTTAATAACCGGTAAAGAAAAATCAGCTAATATATACCGAAAGAGATCACCCCTGAAGTTTCTTCTAAAGAAAGATTTTGCGGAAATTCGTGCCTGCGCAATAAGCTTCATAATGTGTTGAAGACAGTGGATGCGTTTCTTGGCAATATTTTTAATTGTTGACATGTGATAGTTGTTTGACAATGACAAAAGACAGAGACAATGACGATGGCATTGACACGACATTGACAAATGACGACAATGAAAATGACAAAGGAACATTATAATGACGATGGCAAAGGACCATGACAGTGGCGATGACAATAATTATGACAATGACAGCAGTTGAAGTTTTGATTTGACAGACAACATTTGAACGTGACTTTAACATCACGATATATTTTTAAACAATTGAGACATAATGTGTTTCGTTCGTTGGGAAAAAAATGTATCTTAGACCACCCACAGTTGTTGCGCTCACAGACGAAACCAGTGCCCAACGAGCAGTCACCGTTGACCCAGATGGCCGCCGAAATCTCCATGCACTGGAAGAGAAGATTGTTCGGCTGATCGAAATTAAATCCTCGATAACTTAACAGAGAGCCGTCTGACCACTGTGGCGCGAAGTTTTGGAAGTGGTCGTATAATCCCAGTCTCCAGGTACTGAAGGAGTTCCTCAGTGACGGCATGTCTAGCGAATAAAAGGCGAGAGTACTAGTCAAACAAAAAGAAAAATGAACAAGAACAAAGGTGATATATATATATATATAGCCTTGCGTAGAGGCGGCATGAAAGTAGAATCACTTGGAGTTTTGCAATACAAATATAATGTTAGAGGCTGACTCGCAAAATTTTGAATTCCCATAAGCTAACGAATATAAGTTCTGTGTGTGTAAAAAAACAACAATGTCTCCAGAGGGAATTGAAAGTGTTTTGAAGCCAACTCTTTCTTTAGAGAGTTTTGATTTTACTCATATGTACTCCTTATAGACAAGACAAGAACTCAGATAAACCGAAAAAAGGGAGGGAGGCATCTACGGACGGATGAATGAATGGAATGGATGGATGATAGAGAGATAGTTGGAGTGAGGGAGGGATCGATTGGACGTACCTACGGACGGAGGGACAGACAGACAGACAGACAGACAGACAGACAGACAGACAGACGGACGGAGGACGGACGGACGGACGGACGGACGGACGGACGGACGGCTGGATGGAAGGACAGATCAAGCAATTTATCAGAACTTAACAATTAGGCCAAAATATTAGGATTAAGTTATATTCTCATTCTTTTCTGACATTTGATTTTAAGAAAAACTTAAAAATAATCTCCGTGGAACTGACTTTGCAAGAAATAGTTGATATTCCCAGCCTCCGTGGCGTCGGTGATGGACAACAAAAGAGAATCGTGAGCAACACAGTAGCCGTGTGCCGTTTCCATGTTGCTGGCATTTAGTGCCCACGACCAAAAATAGCAGGTTCCTGCCATGCCGATCCAGTCGAAGTCGCACACAGTCCCATCTACATACAAAAGTGATTATAGTTTAGCGCTTAGTTTCATCGACCGGATTTAGCAGGTATGGATTATACAATTTGTTTTCTCGCTGCTGAATCGTATGGCATGCGTGCAAGAGACTGTCTTACTGTCACAGCGGGTATAAACTTAAGAAACGGTCATTTAGATTGTAATATGCCTTGGCTAGGATCGCTTTGGCCCATTGAGCATCTATCGAACAGGTCCTAACTAACAATCTTTACAGAATACCATTGAACACCTGGGAAAAAGTTCTATCA
>SMGT01012152.1:336-13092 GCA_004794575.1 Lanistes nyassanus | reverse complement strand
TGTCTATATGGGTGTCTTTCTCTCTCTCTCTGTCTATATGGGTGCCTTTCTCTCTCTCTCTATCTGTCTGTCTGTCTATATGGGTGCCTCTCTCTCTCTCTCTCTGTCTGTCTATTTGGGTGTGTGTGTGTGTCTCTCTCTCTGTCTGCTTGGGTGCCTCTCTCTCTCTCTGTCTGTCTACTTGGGCGTCTCTGTCTGTCCGTCTGTCTGCTTGGGTGCCTCTCTCTGTCTGTCTACTTGGGTGTCTCTGTCTGTCTGTCTGTCTGCTTGGGTGCCTCTCTCTCTCTGTCTGTCTACTTGGGTGTCTCTGTCTGTCCGTCTGTCTGCTTGGGTGCCTCTCTCTCTGTCTGTCTACTTGGGTGTCTCTGTCTGTCTGTCTGTCTGCTTGGGTGTCTCTCTCTCTCTGTCTGTCTACTTGGGTGTCTCTGTCTGTCCGTCTGTCTGCTTGGGTGTCTCTCTCTCTCTGTCTGTCTACTTGGGTGTCTCTGTCTGTCCGTCTGTCTGCTTGGGTGCCTCTCTCTCTCTGTCTGTCTACTTGGGTGTCTCTGTCTGTCCGTCTGTCTGCTTGGGTGCCTCTCTCTCTCTGTCTGTCTACTTGGGTGCCTTTCTTTCTCTTCCTCTCTGTCTAGTTTTGTACATATTATACGTGCATCTGCATTTTCCTTTTTCAAACATAGAGGAAAAGTAAGACAAACCGAAGGTGGCATAAACGCTCCAAAGATCAGGGTCCCCTCCGCACAGCGCATCTTCGCTTTGGCACGGCAGGGAACAGCTCTCGTGGGGAGCACTCTCCAGTGACAAATTCTGCAGACATGCGCACTCTGCCCCTCTGAGGGCGGCAAAAGATGAGTTGAGCTCGAAACAAATCTCCAGGCAACGGTGATATTGTGAAACTGTGGCCACAGAAACAGGCGCAGCCACAAAACAGCCAGCATAGTTGGGGAGTCCTGCATGAGGAAACAGATGCTCCTTATTTGCCAAAAAATCTTGCGATAGTATTACTTCAGATTAAAATAACAGTAAATAACCGTGTTAGTGAACCTTTAAAAAATCCCTTTCAGTTGAAGTTGGGCTTTGTCCTAGATTTGTTAGGGGTTTTTTTTTTCGTGGTCAGATTTTGAACACCTTGCAGCAGTTGTAAATAAGAAACCAAACTGATTCGTGTATGCATATAGAGTTGGTTAGAAATTAGAATAAAGTAGAAATAGTAAATATCAAGAATTACAAAAATTAACAATCAGAAAAAAACATTCACTGGATAGTGGAGATCCACTTATTTTAGCATCTGATAGAAGCGGCGACTGAAAGAAACGTTTATGAAGCATCTTAGTCTTAACTATCTCTTGATTTGTGCGTTCTGTAAAAGTCAGACCCTGACTTACAACAAAACAAATCTTACTACGGTTATGTCGCAAAGGTTTATGGAGACGCACACAATGAGAACGTATTGCTGCTTCACTTACTGCCACAGTAATTTTGAATGTTTTTTCCCCAGGTTGCTGTCCCGTTGATGGCGGTGCATGTTAAGGTAAACCGGTTGCCGTACTTGTGCGTAAATCCACTCCAGCACTGATAGGTTACCACGCTCAGATAATCCGTTGTCCCGTTGAAATCTCGAGTTGAATACCAGATTGATGGAGGCGGGCCGCAATCAATTTCTGACATAGAGTTAAACCGCGATATCATCTTCTGTATATTTAACTCATTGGCAGTTATTTCCTTATTTTTCATAGCGACATGAATTAAATATAAAAAAACATCCAAAACAACAACAAAACATAAAAGAAAAACAAGTGAGTGCCGCTTGGAGGAAAATCCAAATTAAAATTAAAAACAAGGGAACTGGACCAAGCTAGAAACGGAAAAAAGACAAAAAACTACATGTTTCGGGGCACTACTCCTTCATCAGGATGACACAAAAACGACGAAAAACAAAAACGAAAAAGAAAAAGACTTAGTGGCGGTAGTAGTGGCGCGTGGGTGGGATAGCAGGAAAATGACCAAGGGACAGTAAGAGGGGTCAAAGAGGGGCAGCCAATCGCAAGGTGGGCAGGAAAGGGTAGAGAAGGGTGGGGGTGGAGAGTTGACGAGGGAGAGAGAGAAAAGGGCGGGTAAGGGGGGTCAGTGTGTGAGAGAATGGCTTAATAACAACAAAAAACCAGTTACAGCAAAACTTAAACCATCGAGCAAGATGTAGGCGTTAGCTACTGCTGTTATGATACTTTCTCTTTTTTGTCTTTTTTGTCTTTCTGTTTTTCTTGCCCGTCTGCACATGGCTGTCTATTCTCTGTTTAGTGCTTAGTACCTGCTTCTGTGTTTATAATTCCTCTACACGTATCCAAATTAACGCTTTCGACTCTGAGAAAATACTTTCCTCTATAAACATTCTTTAAAAAACATAACTTCTCTCTCTCTCTCTCCACTCCGTCCTTTCCCCCCATCCCCACCTTCCGTCTTGTTTCCCTTTATCGGCTGGTTTGCCTTTTATCATCTATCCATCCATTCATTCATTTCTTGCACGCATTATTAATCCATCCATCAACCTAAAGATCTATCCATACTTTCCTCCGCCCGTCTATCGGACCGTCTATCCATCCATCCATCCTACCATCCATTAGTGTATCTATCGATAATTCCATGATTACATAAACACACAGCCGTAATGACACTATACATACATATTTAGATGTACATGCAGTAAGAAACTTTATTGCCGTAAATAGAGATTTCTAATAAACTTTGAGTTAGACGGTTTTAATTGTTTTACCCAACTACATATATCGTTCGTAATAAAAAGAATATACAAAGCATTCACTTGTGCAGGTGATGTTATCCCCTTCCCAGTATCCTCCTTGGCTGCAGATGAGTGAGTTTTCAAAGGATTGAATCATGTAACCAGGTAAGCATGTGTAATAAGCTTCACTCATATATGTTGTCGTGGTGTAATTTGACTCGGCATTTTCTACTGCAGGTGGAGAACCGCAATCAATCTCTGAAAATAGAAAAGGACGGTAAGTGTATATATATATACCTTTAATTTCGTCTGTACTCTGCATGTTACGAAAAGGACGCATAGCGAGATTTAGCCACCTCCCACAGTCGTAGCATATGGATTACGTAGTGACGTCACAACTTCGGGCACTGCTTAACATTCAGCGGTCAAAGGTTACCAACCTAACAGAGGACATTTGCAAATCATCATCATCACGATACATGTGCTTTCTGCTACATGTCGTCTAGTTTCTGTTGGACTCCAAACCTTTGGTGGACGCTTCCTGAGATCAGTTTCTATCTATTGACTCCATTTTGATGACTGGGTTGTCTGAAGAGCGCGGGAAAGATGAAGGCGTTTGAACATCGAGGTTAACTCGAGGTTGACATTGTAAACCAGCAAAAATGCTGGGAACTGTCTAGATTTCAAGCATCACAAGCTTGTGAGAGACAAAAGTAAAAAACAAAAGCAAAAAACCAAACCTAACAAACAACCCCCCCCCCCCAAAAAAAAAACCAGTCAAGCAAACGAAAGTGCTATTCAGTCGTATTTATACGGGGAGGCAACTACAAGAGTATCTCTGTGTGGAGCTGCCTCCCTCTAAGTTACAGCCGCGAGCTTATTACGGTGTGTGGTTAAACGCTCGCTATCATTTTGTGGTAAGCATTTCGTCGTTCGCGCAGCGATGCACAAACACAACTTATTGCGGTAACGATTCCCGCAGCTTCCACCACTACTGCCGCAATTTCTCTTAACCTTACCATTTCATTCGGCCTCACTTGTTTTTCTCCCTCTCTCTATTCATCGATGTATACATCAGTCATCCCTTCCACCAGTCCATATAAGACCACCTATTCTTCCCTTCGCCCATGTATCCAACTGTCCAATTTTCTCTTGGACCATCTGGCAAATGAATGCATATGTTCCAGCTCGAAAGAGAGAGAGAGAGACGAAAGAAAGAAAAGGAAAAAACAGGGGAGTGTTGGGGAGGAATAATTTCTGCTGTTTGACGAGAACATCAAAAGGCTTCTGCACATCTTAACACTCTGATATCACGGAGAGTTTTAAAATTATTTAACAAATGCACACCCTTGAAATTCAGTCTAAGCTCCAAAATTAATTTTGTAAGATTTTAAGAAGAATTATTGTTTGAAACAGAAAACGTGTACATTCCGAGTACGTCGGAAAAAGATTACACGCCTGTAGAAAAAGTTATTCTGCGTGTACAGCCAAGTTGTATTTCAAGGTACTAGTAGTTTTCATGATACTACTTTGGTGTACTACACAGTACTAGTACTTACTACATGTCATCCTAAGGTAGCACTGGTAGTAGTTAGTACACTAGAACAGTACAGAATACCGTATCATACGGTTTTCGGTAATCGAACAAGTTGGGACCTTAGCCATAACCTCAACCCACCCGTAGCCCCTCCCTCAACCCCACCACGCATAAGTTTGATTGTAAAAAAATAAATGGGGCGGGGGACGAAAGGAGAATTGAACCACCCAGCTTTTAGCTGTGGCTACAAGAGGTTTTTCCCAGCTGCTTTCGCTGGGTGGGAGTCAATGTCCCCCAAGCTGGTTGGGAAAAATAATTCAGCAAGCGGGAGAGAGGAGTTAAGAGAGCAGAAAAGGGGATAGAATGCGTTTTCACACCTTACTGAAAACTTCAAAATTATGTACGTGTGGCATGTTATCAGGTTGCACACGTGTTGATTTTCCATGAAAACGTTTTACCATAAAAAATTATATGGACCAGATTTTGAAAAAATATATACGGATGTTGTTATTTAAAATATATGCGATCTTTATCGTGTCAGGATTTTTATGTAGTTCCTGTGCCATTATTTAAAACTGCTCCTTTTGCCACTAAGCAAACAAACGAGGTAACGTAAACAGCTTTAGTTCCTCTCCCCCTCTCTTTCTCTCTCTCTCTTTCTTGCCGTAAAATTACCGCTCAGTCCCTCGATAGAAAAAAAAACCACCGAATCAATATTTCAAAAATTCTGCGAGCTGTCTGGCTAAAGCCTTCAAACTCCGCGTTGAGAACAAAATGTGACCCAGGAGTGCTATCAGAAACGATAGGCTAAGGTCTTTGCGTTTTATTTGCTCTGTTCGAATTAACTTCCTTGCCACAAAAGCGACGTCATTATTTTCAGTAGCCAGCGCGTTTAGAATTCGAGATCAGGACGTGATGTTGTGTGTAGATCCTCAGACCTCCGTCTTGTCCCGTCGCGATAGCAAATAGCCTCTGGTAACTTGCGCGGGTCTTCGGCCTTGTATTACACTTACTTAAAGTCTTTGATTTCACTTCAAAGAAGTATTCGGAAAGAAGCAATTGAATTTTTCATGTTGACCTTCGGAAACAGCAAAAAAGCAGGAAAACAGATCTTAGAACGGCAATGATGCATTAATATTGAATACGAATTTGCCCAGACAGAATTCACAATTTAAACACGCAGAAAGCTCTCCGAACTTTCTTACGCTCGCAATGGAAAAGCCATTCTGTAACGCAGATCTTGCGTTCAAAATAGTGAAAAGAACAAAATTAATGGATCTGTGACGGCGCCAACAACAAGCGAGTCATGTTCTTAATATCGAAAGCATCATATTCTGGCAGCATGAGGACATCTGTATTTGTCGAAATATTCGGACTGACTTCGAAATACGTAGTCCTCTCCTCTCCTCTCACCACAGACGGAGAGAGAGAGAGAGAGAAAAAGAGAACAGCGACGGAGACGACACGATTCTCTTTTGACGTAGCTAGGAGGCGCACACAATGTTCCACGAAGAGAGGTGGAGGAGGGGACGGAACGGAAAGGAAAGAAAACGTCCTCAAGGAGCAAGGCGCATGACGGTGATTCGAGAAATAAATTCCACTCGGTTTCTCCTGCATGATTTACGACTCTTCGAAAAGTTCCGATTATATTTTAAACTTAAGCTGACGCAAGTGTCACAGAGATGAACAGAAAGAGACGCCATGCAACAAACCTTCCGAACAATATTGACCGTCGCCAAGTTACCATAAAAATTTCAAATAAAAAAAAATACTACCTTCCACACTTTGTGCTCGATCTCAAAGTGGTTAGTTATAGATCTGTACTAGGAAGCTGTCAGTGTACCCATTATTCGGTGTTACTTGTCCCGACGACAAGTGGCACAGAGGGGACAAAATGGGAACGATTTAAGTAAAGAGTAACGAGTAATGATCAGATTTTGCCGGGCTGAAGGCCAGCCATTTGCCTGCAGCGACAGATAGCCGCATATCGGTTGCTATCCTGCACAAGGATTGAGCGACTTATTGATTAAATCTTTAATATTTCAGCATCGCAGATGCCGCGATCTTTGACTTAAGTGCGTTCTTGCCGTCTGCTTAGAGCAAGGATTGCTAAACGCAGTCCCTTGCAATAAAATCTAAAACTGGGTTCCAGTCCGCTCCATATCCTATGCAAGATAATTCTTCTGTGTTCAGTGCATTCAGTGGACTTTTAAGGGTATAGATATAAGATAGAAAAGTAAACAAAACACTGAAGTTATCTATAGTTACTTTCCTATGCTTTTCGTTTAAATTCCATTTATTATTCAGTTTGAATTGCAAAAAATAAACTATACTTGAAATACAAAGGTATTATTTATTTAAAGGAATATGGCAGGGGTAGTGTATGGTGAATATAAAATATACTGTTGTATGAAATAAAGGAGGAAATATCACAAAACACACATGCGGCATTGTTTATTTGTTGACAAAACAAGTTGTTTTTTCATGTCTTCTTCCGCCCCTTTGTCGTTGTCTGGCTGTTGCAACACATGTTTGATTGACGTTTCTTTGTTCCTTCCTTCTATTCTTACTTCTTTTCCTGCTTACTTTTCGATTTATTTTTAAAGCTATGAAATTTGTTTTGTTGAATACTGACATAAAACTGTTACATTCAGTTTGGTTTGAGGCATGCCGACAGAAGGAAGTAGCATCAAATAAACTGAGGTACTAGGAAAGAGCCAAGCAGGAGGCAAATTGCTTGTTCACTTAGACATGCTGTGGTGTGTGGCAATTTTGTGGTAGACATGCTGTGGTGTGTGGCAATTTTGTGGTAGACATGCTGTGGTTTGTGGTAATTTTGTGGTAGACATGCTGTGGTGTGTGGCAATTTTGTGGTAGACATGCTGTGGTGTGTGGCAATTTTGTGGTAGACATGCTGTGGTTTGTGGTAATTTTGTGGTAGACATGCTGTGGTTTGTGGCGAATTTGTGGTAGAAATGCTGTGGTTTGTGGCAATTTTGTGGTCAGGTATCTTACCTGCAGCGACAGGTGCCCAGGTGCTCGTGGCCAAAACCACAACGAGTACCTCAAGTCTCGCCATGTGGGTCATCCAAGTCTGTGCACACAGGGTCAGAGCATGCAAAAAGATAAATTTCCAGGCGTTTTCAACTGTCACGTGCATGTGGCATGTGAGTTAATTGCTCTATCGCCTCTTGTTGCTGTTAACAATAGTCCATGATTTTTCCATCAGTTATTCTGTCCACCGTTTGTTGACTTGGTTCTACACAGTCGGTTTTCCCACGATCCCAGTAAGAAAGGTTGACAAAGTTTTTTTTTTTCATCTGCACCTTTAACAATAGTTAGTGGTCTTTGTGACACAGAAAGGCCAAAGATGTGTTTGATTTAATTCGTAAACAAATATGTGATGTCTGTTTCTTACAGGAAACGCACTGGAAATCTGATTTTGAGAAATATTATGAGGGTATAACTGCTGCTGGACATGATACAAACAAACATGAGGTGGAAATTCTGTTTAACAGCTTATAAAGTGTATGATGGTATTAAAATTCCAGCAGGATGCTATTAAGTGCTGGATATTAAACTTTTTGAAGTTAGCAAATGTGTCTGGGCCAAGCAATCGTTTCTCCACGGGATACCGACACTGGGCCAACCAGTCCTAGTGCTGTTCCCTATAGTGTCAGACGTCTGGCAGGCCAGCTAATAGATTGCCAATTTTTCGAGTCTTGGGTATGACTCTGCCGGAGCACGAACCACCAACCTCCCACCTAGGAAACGAACGGCTTAAAATAAATTATTCTAATAAGTCGAGAACTCGGATTACGATTCTAGACATTATGGTTTCCTTAAAGCTAGTTCGTGTATGGGGTGAGATTTTCAGACAAAAGGAATTAAATATAAATGCAGAGTCGTTTAGACTGCTTTCTGACACTCTTCTGATCCTTTCCATTGTAGTATTTAGATTGTTTTCAGATTATCACCTTAATTTTATTGTAGTGGTGCCATCGTTGCTATGTTGTGTCCTCGTAGACTACCGTGCCGTGATTGTGTTCATCTATTTGTCGGTTTTGTAAATCTGGGAGTGACCGCTTCTACTGAGATGCCGCACTATAGAAGCGTATACTATCAGTGGCAGTATTATTACTGTTCCTAATGTCCGAAATTAAAAGTGGGAACATTGTACCTGGATACCGCTCAGACCACTCTATTCTAAAGTCTGGATTCAAACCAAAGTTTCCTTGTAAGGAAAGACAATTTGGGAAATTCAAAAATTCACTGTTGGCGATAAAGTGCATATTGACCCTATTAAACAAATAATTGAGGCCAGAATACAATATGCTATCGTTGTATATAACTGTACAACCTGGAAAGAATTAAGAAGATTCCAATTGATGATATAATGATCTGTAATGGAAATGGTTTTCAGAATGAAAATAACAATTTCTATGAGAAGCTGTTGAGTGAGCAGGAAGTAGAGGGCGCTGATTTTAATGCATTGGTTAACGACTTTCCAAAACTAAATAAAGATGATGAAGAAATGATTGAGGGGCCTGTTGCTTCTGCTGAGGCACATTATGAAGAACCATGAAATCCCACGCAGGCTGTGATGGTTTTATAAGCGAGTTTTTCAAATGCTTCTTTAGGGATATTCGTAAGTTTTGGTGCAGTCACTAAATTGTGGTTTCAGACAATGGGATTGATAAGTGACGCAAAAGCTTGGCGTTTTCGCATGTTCGCCAGGAGCTAAGGCACCGAAACACTTTATTGAACTGCATGGAGAGCAAATTAGTGTCAGCATCGAGTAGGAGCCAACTTAAATCTTTTAGAAAATTTACGTATTTGAAGACTCGTGCAGCATCAAAGCTACACATAACTGTTTGAAACCCTACCTGACCCAGATGATTTATTCGTGAAAAACTAGATCGTAGGGTCTGTTACGTTTTGTGGAGTGGGAAACAATCTAAAATTAGCAAGAAAGGTGTATCTCAAGCTTATGGGAGGAAGGGAATCAAAATATTTGACGTGCATGAAAGTGAGCTGGTAAAGAATGATATTCACAGTGATTTATTTGAGAGGTTTTATACTTTGCTTTTACCCTAGTTTAGCTAAAATACATTTGTTTGGTGGCTAGTTTTCCAGCATTTTAATGCGTACTGTTGAAAATCTCTTTGGAAAGACGTGTTGAGGTGCTGTAAAAAACCCTAAGTATTAAACGTAGCCTGAAAAACATTTATTAATTTAATGCAGAACCTATTTTGTGCAAATGTATTATCACTATTGCTAATCACACTGTCTTCTTTGGACAATGCCTTCGGGCAGGTTTTTTGTTAAATTTTGTCACTGCTGGATGACAATTGTAGCTGCTTAACATTTGAAAATCTAAATTTTAAAAGACAAAAGACCAAACAATGAAATATGTAAATCGAGAAAGAGAAAAACTTTAGTCAATATAATGAGTTTAACTGAAAGGATAACTTTTTTTAAATGTTTACATTGAAATGGTAAGTGGATTTAAATTACACCTCACTCGCAGAAAAAGGCGATTAATATGCTGTATATTTTTGCTTGCACATTACTGCTTTCAAATTACTTTTTATCATTCGACATTGTTCTGCTAAAAGGTGAGACTGTATAAAATGTATCTTTGCATTAGCTAAGACACGAAAATCTTCAACCATCCAAACACTTACCTCGACAATAGAAACTGGCTAAACCCTTTAGCCGGCGTCAAACCAAAAGTTGTGAGAACTTTTTGTCACTGGCAGCACGCTGCTAGAGCTTTTGGGTCGCGCAGCTACAGCCGATATGCTTGATGACGGCCACAAGACGAATGCCAGACAACATAGAACTTCCCTCGCTGCTGGTGCCACACGCAGTCAGACTTGCCAGCTCGCTTGTCCATTGGTCGGCGCGTGCTCACTAGACTTTCGTGAATATGCAAATGAATAAGGTTGTTGTATGAAAGTAACTAAGGGAGATGTGGCAAGCGAAAGAAGAAAAGAAAAGACTGGAGCATAAATGGGGGAGGGGGGAAGAAGAGATGGATGAGAGACAGAGGCGAGTGGAAGATGGGGGGTGAGGTATTTGGGGCAGGGGTGAAGGTGAATAACGAAGATGTTTGTCTTAACATGCATGTGTACCCGTCGGCCAGTCAGTGGGGTGGGCGGGCGGGCAGGGATGTTTGTTTAGTTGATTCGTTGGTTCTTTCTTTGGTTGGTTGGTTGGTTGGTTGGTTGGTTGGTTGGTTGGTTGGTTGGTTGGTTGGTTGGTTGGTTGGTTGGTTGGTTGGTTGGTTCGTCCGTTCGTTCGTTCGTTCGTTCGTTCTTTGATTGATTGAGTTGTCGGTGAGCAGCGTGAAGGAGTGTGAAATGGGTGCGCCTGTCGTAAGGGACGGACTGTGGTCGATATATCGATGTTAGAAGCTGAAAAAGGCTACGCGGCTTCTGCTGTCGATCACTGATCGTTTTGTCATGCAGTACCGGTATACAAATTGATAATCAGGAAAACAGATTAGCACATTATCCCTTAGAGAGACGCTACACAATGCACCGACACATATTAACGCGCTCAAACTACACAATAAACTGAAAAGGCCCTGAAAATAAAAAAGTATTAAACTTACACTGCACGTGTTAAAAGATGTAGAAATATATATAAATATATCAAAATGGAATAAATCTAGAGTTTATAGCTAGGAACAACAGGCAGGAACATACCATCTTGGAACTGGCAATCATAACAACCAAGGTCCCAGCAGCGGTGACAACAGTAAGAGATCCAGCAACAACTCCAACGACCCTTGTACCCGTTCAGAGAACTACCGCTTTCTTACAGTCAACAAGAAGCCAACGATCAGGATCGTGAAGGGTCGCTGCAGAGCTTTTGTCTTTAAGAAACAGACGACTTGTACAGGTTCGGACTGTTTACGTAACCATATTTAAAAATAAAAACTTTAGATAGACTTGATTTTTAAAATTTCCCCCTTTTTTTTTACAAAAACTCTGTGTAATTTATCAGCAGCTGTCTTATATTGTTGTTATACTAAATTGATTCTTCCACAGCGTCGATGTCGGGTAGGAGTTCAGCTTTCTAAGGAAAAATATGCGAATTATTTGCAAATTAAATCGAACTATAGTGTGAAAGCTTCAAGCACAGGCTGTTGCGAGTGCAAAGCTTTGTAAAGTAGATAGTTCTCTTTCAAATCTGTGTCGAGTGATGGACGACGAAAAGGCAATATGTACTTTGTTCTAATGGTTCTAACAAGCAATGAATCTATAAATACACTGCACAGCTAATGAAGTGCACGAAACCCGGGTCACAGACAATCTATCAAACCAGAACTTCCGGTCGGTAATGGAAATTTGAACTCTGGTCCACCAAGAAGTTACGCGTGGATAGGCGTAGATCAATAATTATGAGTATTATTAAAGCGACGAGATCATTATGTTCGAATAGAACATCTGAGTCGTTTGCTTATATTACAGTTACACTTAGCTTCCTTCCTTATTATTTGCAACAACAATGTAAAATTTTGCACACGTAATCATAAATTTGGACTCATGTGTGGTTCATTTCGTTATTTAATTAATGGTGTCTAAGAAGAGAATATTCCATGGAAAAAAACGGTTACTATAGTAGCTGCACATTCCATGTGTGGTTGTTTTGAAAAAGAATCACGGAAGTAAACCTCGAAGAGAAAACACAAAAAGAGCAGACAGGTCTTGTATCCCAAGATGACACTCATACGATTGGTAAATTAAGATTCAGAAAAGAGTGAAAACAATGTATGACCTAAAAACAAGGGCTTGGAGATTTCACATTCGATTGAGTAATAAGGAGTTCTGTTCACGAAGTAAAGTGGAAGGATGGATGGATTCATGACACACATACACACACATACAGAGAGAGAGAGAGAGAGTAGAGTGAAAGAGAGAAAAAGGAGAAGAGAAAGAGGATGGTTAGTTGGTTGGATTATTGGTTGTTACTTAACTAGGTGCATATCAAGACGGTGTTGTTTAGACAAGTTAACGTGCTGCTACACGTGGGACGGCTGTTACAACACGGGCCTCAGTCCCACCCAGTCACATTATACTGACACAGGGCCAACCAGTCCTAGTACTGTTCCCTGTAGTGCCAGGCGTGTGGCAGGGCAGCTACTAGATTGCCAATTTTTGAATCTTAGTAAGGACTCGGCTGGGGTACGAACCCCCACCTCGGAAGCGGGCCCCTTAATCGCTAGACCACTGAGGCGGGGTTGGAAGGAGAGAGAGAGAGAATGGGGGGGGGGGGGTAAATAAAACAAGTCAAATGTTTTGATTATCTACTTTAATATAGAGTCAAATTCACTACAATGTCAATGTGTTCAATTTCACACCTCTGAAAACTGAATTTGGAGAAAACACGAATTAATCATTTAATGCATAATACATCAGACAGAGACAACAAAAGACAGACAGACAGACAGACAGACAGACAGACAGACAGACAG
>SMGT01012151.1:61116-77657 GCA_004794575.1 Lanistes nyassanus | reverse complement strand
CCCCCCCCCCCCCCCCCCCCACTGCCTCCTGTCTATTTCGATTGACATCAATACATACTCACGGCACACAGTCTTCAAACTGGAAGCGTAATATAGAGAGGGCTTTCATGCAGTCTTTTAAAAAAAAATCTTTCATTACACACGATAAAGCGTCCGTCTGAGCATTAACAGTTGACACAGGCTTAAATTATACGTAGAGTTGTGTTTACTTTGCTCTTTGCCCAGATTCGCTCGCTTCTGATCTAAGTGACAGACCCACTGAAGGAGACGCCAAATTATCTGCTGAGCACGTACTTCTTTCCCTCTCGGTGCGGCGCGCCGGCTACCTTTGACACAGATACAGACAAATCCGAAGGGATAGCCGACGCTCATCTTAGCAACGTTAACGTGTACTGAGTCACGTGACCGCGAGATTTATCGAGACGATGACAACAGTGGAGCGAAATTGCTGGAGGAAAGGAGTGGAACAGGAGACGAGATAGGTGGGTAGAGGGGGGGGGGGACGCACAGCAGGGAGGGAAAGTAAAAGCTCGTGTCGCCGAGCGCAAGTGGCGCTACCAGCTTTGTCACCGAGTTAGCTTCTCACAAACCTAATGGTCCTCCAATGTAAAGGTGGACCCGTGAAATACAGCTTGTTGGCGGTGATTTAGGAGGTAGTCGGTGTAAGCTTTGAGCTTTACGCCAGTGGACAGTATAATACACTGCTCTACTTCTTTTTTTGCCTCCATCGGAAGCATGCAATCTATCTATCCATCCGTCCGTCCGTCCGTCCGTCCGTCCATATACTTTATCCCCCCTCGCCCCCCCAAAAAAAATGTCGTTAACATCTGGTCATATGAAAAGTCGAGGCTAGTTTTATACCAGAATAGCGGGTTAGAGTGGCGCAGCTTTGGTCAAGTTATTTCAATCCACCAATATACGTCTTAGCACACAGTCGTTTTTATCTCACCCATCGTGATGCCTTCGAGCTGTTTTACGATATAGTTATTTCTATAACCATCGTAATAATAATTCTCTTTATTAATCTCAATACTGAGAACCCCTATGATACACAAACATATAATCCTTGTCTAATCCCCTCCGCCAGCCTTATCCCACTCCTAAGCTTAACTTAGCATCTCACATTATCACACTCACAGCCCGTCTGTTTACCCAAACCCCAAACCTAATCCAACCAATGAACTATAGCCGTTCAAATGAGAAATCCGGAAAAATAAACCTAAAACAATAAAGCTTTATAGCGAATCGAACCAGCAACACTCAGTACCTAAAATTGTGTATTTTAACCACAGAGTCACCAGGACAGAAGACACCCTTAATCAGTTTTGAATTATAAAAAAGTCCTGTAATGACGTCAGCGGTAATGGAAATTTCAGCCTCGCTAGACGGCTCCCATGCAGATAGAATCCTTGGCTTGATATTTGTTTCCAGCTTTGCTCCTGCTCCATCCCCCATTTTATAAAGTACTCGACCACATCGTCCAGAGGAAAAAAAAATTGATCAAGGCTAGTGGAGGGAGGGGGTGAGAGACCTAGAATGCTACCTTCTCTGGCTGTCTAGACATCAAATTAGCCCAGCTTTGAAGACATACCCGCGACAACGTCAAATGTGTGTCCACTTTCTTCATCAAAGAGTCTTCTTTGTTTCAAACTAGGGGTAATGGAAAAAGATCTAAAGTGATTTTTTTAATTGCCTGTTGTCTCTTGATTGCTTGGCGTCTTCGAACTTCCCGGAGCGGAGTTTTATGTAAACAAGAGAGTAGAAACATCACAAAGCTCGATTTCTGACTTCCTTTGTGTCTGGGATACCTGACTTGAGTATGAGCTGTTCATTGAAGTCCGTAAGCTTGCGACGGCGCACGGTCGAACGGACCAACGCACCAACGCACACAAGGCAAGGCAAGTAGGCAAGGGAAGGCAAAATTTATTCTTGACCCTGAAGGACATGTAGAATCAACAGGCGTCTTCAACGAAATGTATATAAACCTGACAAGATAATTTCTTTTGCGTTGTCATTGACAGGCTGTACTTGTTCCTCCAGCAACATTTAATGTACCTCGCATCATGCCTTGTGGTATATTCATGTCTCTCGCTGTTCCTCGCATTATGCCCTAACGGTGGGTTAGGTATATCTCGCAACATGCTCTTCCAGTATAATGTCTCTCGGCGAAACATGCCCTTATTGTATATTGTCTCGTCAAATCTCGCAAAATCCTCTTACGGTATATTCATGTCTCTCACTGATTCTCGCATCACACTTCTATAGTAAAGCATCACTACCCCGCTGCTTGTAACTGAAAGTTCTGGAGGTTGAAGGTTTCTAAGGACGATTCTGATTTTGATGGTGTGTTGAATTCTCCTCTTTTGTGTGACGAAAGAGACAGCGAAAGTCACTGCAATCATTGTTATTAGCAGGCTTTAGTTCTCTTAAAGCTAACAGCCAGTGGGGTATAGAACCGGAGCCTTAGCTCAGCGGCGAGGTGGAACGAGAAGCCGGACCAACACCCACTCTTATCACGTAAAAAGCGACACTGACCTGCACCAAACAAAACGTGAGGGCCTTTAATAATTTAGTCGCTGTATGTATATCCCTGACCTGACACGAGAGTAACACACCCCCTACCAGCGGTAGTCCCTGAAGCTTGGCAGCCAGAATTGTCGAGGTTTTTCGTACGACCTGACTAAATTCCGCTCTGAACGGAAAGTTAACAGAACTAACAGACGGCAGTGAATCCAGCGGCGAGAACTACTGCCCACTCCCACCGCGTCACGCCAGTATGCGCATGACGGAAGAGCGCCAGACTGAAAGTAAAAAAAAGACCGACCTTAGGATGGGCAGGGGGAGAGAATACCAAAGCCCTGAGGACCACAGGGGATTCAACCGATGAGTTATGTTTTCCTTTTTTACTAGCGCCTCCACCGTCCCGTCAGAGACAAAGAACATCTACAGGCGTAGAATGTTTCGTACGAGAGGCATGGGGGTTAAGAAGTCGTAGTCAGTCATGTACTAAAAGCCAGACCACATTCCTCCACGAAACAAAAAGACCCCATGTGCTGGTAGAATTTAACCAATATATACGCAGAGTTCGAACGTGTCATATCAGCTTTTTCTGTCACCCATCGGGAATTTGTGTATTTAATTTGCTGCCTTCGACTCGGTTTTGCTGAAAGGCAGTTAGGAGTGGACACAAAATGCAAAAATTAAATGTCATGGCCGTAGCTTCCACAGTGTTAATGCCTGTTGTGATATCCTTCTGGTGCTGAACATATTACCAAACCACGAACCTATACATGTATACCCCCCCCCAAAAAAAAAGTTATGTAAAGCTACTTCACGGTATCTTCATACAGATAACGAATACGTATCACCGTCGCTAATTTGGGGTTATCACTTACGCTATAAATAACTCCGGCTTTGCATTTCCGTGTTAGGGAGCGCGCTCTTCACAGCGACCGTTTCATCTCTCTTCACATCTTTAAAGCCCATTGCGATCGACGGGCACAGTTTGCTTACAGAAGTGGAAAGCACAGAATGTGGCCACTGTTACTTCCTAACGCAAACGTTGCCTTTGAAGTGCGGTACAAACGTTTGATCAAATGATAACGTTTTAGTTTTGCGATCATCGTGACAACATGTTGACTGCGTGTTCATTTTCGACGCTGAGCGTGAGACAAGCAAATAAACAAGCCAGGGAAGGTAAAATAAACTGTTTACATATCTCAGCTTGCTCGTATACAAACAATCCGTGCTTGGAACAGCCAGTCTCTTTGTACCAGCCATTCAGCGCAGAGCATCGTTAGAGCCGGGAAGGCCTCGAAGCTAGACCTAACAAAAACGTTTTATTATTCGTCACAAGTGTTGCGCAGGCGCACTCCCAGACTTCAAAGCACCAGAGTATGGCTATCTGCAACTGACAACGACATGCGCAGTCCCCCTGCGCCAGCTCATGAAGCCGCACTGTGTGAGAGAGCAGAAAGCCTGGCTTGCTGGCAATGCCAAAACATCGTCACTGCGCATGCGCAAAGTGCAGCTTCCTAGAGCTGGAAAGGGCCTGCTTGGGGATGTGAAAGGAAGCTGCTTTGATGTCGAGATGTTTTTGTTTTAGACTGAGGGAGGCGGGTGTTTGGGAGAACCTGCCACCTGTTACAGCGCACATAGTTTGGAACACCCCTCCTCCCCCCCTCCCTTGATTTGTTCCTGCTTTTGTGTTGAATTAACAGTTGAGGCTATATCATGACAAAGTTCCCATCCACCGGAAAAGAGTGCCCGGAGACGAGATGTTTGAATTCTACTCACGATCTACTCTGTCCTGGGGAATATAGCAGTACCAGAGCACTACCACCCGTCGCCCTGTGCAATAAACGGGAAGTTAAAGCGGTGGCAACATTATTGCAGCAGCTGTTTTACGCAAACTGTTATTGTTTCCCTTTAGGGGGATGACACTTGTTCTGTGGAAATTATTTTAACACAGCAGTGTTGCATAATAACGAGACCAAGACACTGTTGAACATAAAACAATGAACACGTATGGATTTTCGATTTATTCAGCATGCCTACCCACTTCCCCCAGAAATCAAATATCCCCTGCCCCACATTAAAATGATCCCCTCCCCCCGCCAAAAAAAAACCCCAACTGGACAACAAAACCCACCAAAAATGTGCTGGTGTAACGCAAACTATGAAGAAGTAGAACATTCAAACTAGAGTCCTCTTGGAAATGTTTAGATTAAACACGTCTGGAAGACATCATGCGACATGTTTTGATTACAATCTGTTTGATCAGCTCCCCCCGAAAAAGCCTCCGTTTTGATAGTGGTTGGCCGCGGATGGGGTCAGTGGTGCGCCCTGCTGTCTCTCTGCTGATGCGACCTCGGCAGGTGATAATTAAGACGCGTCTAGAGCGATCAGCGGTGGAAAGACCAGGGAGTGCTGGAGAGGGCGTAAATGGAAATCAGGTGCAGGCGGCCAGTACTCGAACCCTCACACCGGCAGCTAAGCTAATTGCATCGCGGTGATATTCCACAGAACACTTCAAATCCCTCGAATGACTGCAGAAGTCAGCGGAAGCAAAACCTCTGAGGGTGCACAGGTGTGGTTGTGTTTGGCCAGTGAAGCGGCCCCTGGTGGTAAAGTCAAATCATGACGTCGTTTCCGGTTCGTCCCCAGACGTCAGGTTCGTGACTCGCGTGGCAATTAAGGGCAGTCGTTTCGCTGCTTTTGATCCGCCCCAGCACTTCCGTTGAGCGGCCTGACCACGGTTGAGTGGAGCGAGTCTTTTTTCTCTAGCTCCGACCGCAAAATTTAATTTTGCAAGCTTGTAATAATCAACTACTGGTTGGTCTGACAGGCTAATCTCCTTTCTTCTCTCACTCTCCATGGGTACTCACGCGTTCTTACTTTCTTTTTCCATTACTGTGCGCATCGCAGGTAATTTACCTCACCTACCGAATATTAATATTATTTGGAAAAACTAGGGATGCCCAGCACTTTTGCAGATAACGATCCTCAGTTCGAGATCACCGTGAAAAAAAACCGTTGATACACCAGAGATCCGGAAGTTACGTTTCGTTCGGATAAAAAAGGCATTTAATAAGCTTTTCAGTGAAAGTTTGTAACAGTCGACCTTAATTTTTAATTTTTGTTTTATTTGTGGCATTTTTATTTTGGTAATAGTCATTTTTACATCCTGGTTACTAGATGGGTAATTGGGTTTATAAATATTAAATTTTCCGCTGTTACTTTAGCCTTCCCTATGGCAGATCCACCTGCATTTTATCTGCTACTTTTGCTGCATCCTGTTTACAGCAAAGTTTCAAATGAAATTTTAAAAAATATCTTGTCGCTGTTGCACATTCCTATATATATATATATCACTAAAAAGGAATGGACTTAAACATGACAGCACTTTTAACTCTCGGAGAAAATGTTTCTACTCCTGTCGTGACGTCTTATGTGCTCAGTTTCACAGAGCCGATGTTAAAGAGGAGGACCATTCGTAAGTAGAATGAAACACTGTATTATTTATATCAATGCATTCATACCACTCTAGCCCCCATTCGCCTAAAACCTTCCCCAGCAACCACGTAACTCAGTAATACAATGAAAAAAATGAGCATTATTTGACTATGAATGACTGAGATGGTTACTGTCAAAGGGACACCCTGGCTTTCTTTCAGTTCTAGCTGACACTAAACACCGCAGAAACACACCAGTTGCACGCCATTTCAGTACCCCCCCCCCCAACAACACACACACACACACACACAGCCGACAACATGAGGGTCTGTGGTATCTGAAAAATGAAGGGCGACTCCATTGACCGTAAGAATATGGAGTCCTACTTCATTACCTATTTGGCACCATGGCACCCACAGGACTCAACCTTAAACACTGACCCTCCCCCTTCTTTCCCTTTACCCCCTCACCCCTCCGTCTCTCTCTTACTTTTTCTCACCTCCCTCCCACTCTCTCTCTCTCTCGCACACCGACGCCCCCTTTACCCGCGCTGTTTTCTCTCTCTCTCTTCCCCGCCCACTCTCCACCCCTACCCTTCTCCTACCCACCTTGCGATTGGCTGCCCCTCTTTTTAACCTTTCTTACTCACTGTCCCTTGGTCATTCTCCTGCTATGCAGTCCACGCGCCACATCCACTGCAGCTAAGTCTTTTTCTTTTTCTTTTTCGTCGTTTTTGTTGCGTCCCGATGAAAGGGTAGTGCCCCGAAACATGTAGATTGTCTTCGTCTTGGTACAGTTCCCTTGTTTTACATTTAACTTGGTGTAAACATCAGCTACCCTACAGCGGTATCATCACCCGCTAGTTACAAACGCCAAACGATAAGGTGCACAAACCCTGCCCAAAAGTGTCTATGTACAAACAGTGATTACAGGCAGATACGAACAATACGAACTCACGCTGACGGTACGGTTCTCACAACAGTCTGCACTGAACAACGCGGGACCACTCGCTGCGCGTCCAACGATGACTTGAGGTTTCTTCTGTGATAACAGCATGCAGACTTTCCATCGTCGACCACTTCGCACATGTCCTCGCTGAAGACAGAACACAGCGCCATCTAGGACTGGCGGGTACTACCAATGAAACCACCCACCAAACACATTGTGGGTCACTCCAGGTACACCTTGACCTCTGAACTCGTCCCGTGCACAACCTCTGTCAGCTACGATGCGTTCCTGGACCGCATCTAAAAGACAAAGATTTAACATTCAACGTGTAACAAGATTATCAGAAATGAATTATAAGCAAATTATGGTTCAAATTTTTAATCGTACCGAACACAACAATTGACAAATTCCTAGGATCCCAAGAAACGAGACTTTGATGAACAGTGCGGCTTCGGGTTCCATCCCCCCACCCACCCCACCTTCCAGTTTGGACTTATGAGGAAGCGAGCTGCAAGCAGCATATCAGTGCACAGCTTCTGTAAAAGTCTAACGTAGTTCTTCCTCGCCCTGATACAAAGTCGCCTAGCCGAACACGAAGAACACCTTGGCATTTCTTTGTTCGCCAACAAAGAGACGGCGAAGAAGACAATGTGACTTATTTCAAAACGGAGGGGTCTTCACATGTAGAGCACGAGCGAGGGACAACAGCGAGCGCATTGACTTCTTCACCACAGGGACATAATCTTCTTTCAAGAAACCCCGTGAACCGGAAGACGATAAGCATTGGAATAAGTAGCCTTATAAGCTGTCCTCTGAGTTTTCGGCAGTGCTGAAATTTATACTGCTTAATAAAATGTTGGTTTGTGCCAACGAGACCCACGAGCGTATGATGAAAGTTCGGCAGAACACTACACCTATTCTGTCATCTGATAACTTGAAGGTGTTTCTTATAGGCGCCAACAGGTAACCAGTCTCTGTAAGCGTACAGTTCTTTGGGTCGCCATCATTGTATGTTTCATGGTGAAATGGTAGTTAATAAAGTTTCTATAGAAAATAAGTTCGGCAAGTCTGCATTTATGTGGGCCTTTTCTCTCTGCATGCGTGAACCAACACTTGCGGACATCAAGAATAACCAAATTTGCCCAAAGTAGCACTACTTTTGATTGATAATAAAAGGAACACAGGTCAGCATCTGCACGTCTGTCTTTCTCTTTCTCTCACTCTCAAGCAAACACGTGCGCGCGCACACACACACACACACGCACACGCGCACACAGATGCGTGGGCGCACTTTCTTTGACTGGTTACTTAGTTGTTTTGGAAAGCAGACGACAGCTTGTAAAGCTGATACTCGACAAATAAAGGTCCCGCTCATCACTGGAAGACGTCACGTGTGTCTTGATCCCCAGAAGACATACCCGGAATTCTCTACAAGATCCGTGCAGAAGGTACAGCCAAGTTTCCGTCTAATTAAACTCGCTCCTCGAACTTTTTAGCACGTTCGAACACAGCAAACTGGCATATTATTGCAAGTCTTCACAAAATCAGTGACATAAAAACATCATATAATGACATGTTTTGATGTTGCATTTGAGTGATTTGATGACATTACTTGTATCACATAACGCTCGCCGTTTTTGTACAAAACAGCTTCGTTACACTGCTCAGTTTATTTGCAACATTTGCTCAGTGACCACCAGAATTAGAGAGAACACTGTGTACAGTCTATCCTCGAGTTGTAGCCCTGTTCAAACTGCGAGGCGACAACAGGTAAAGGGGGTGTTATACGGCTAGGACGTGAACCTCGACAAAATGAGTTCATCAGGAGAGCCTGCGACACCAGATCAGGCACTGGCTCTTTCGTCTCCAGTCACCCGCGAACAGGTCACCCGCTAACGAAGTTCGGGGTGCTGCGAGTGAAATCTCCGTACTCGAAACGGAGCTTTTCGGTCCACAGACAGAATGAAAAGTAGCCCAGCGCAGGCGACACCTGGGCACGGCAACAATAGGGGCAGTACTCCACGGATATTAAAATGGGAAGGGGGGAACACGTTCGACGGAAGACTGCTAATTTCTTTTCGATTCATTGGAGGGTTGCAAACCTCCACAATTTTCTTTCTTTCTTTCTCACTGCTCTGTCTCGCAGCTGATTATCTCTGACTGTCTCCCATTTCTGTATTCCTTGTACGTTCTTCTTATTTCTGTGTTTCTCTTCTCCCTGCCCCTCCCCCCCACACCATCAATACCTCTTCCCACTTGTATGACCCCCCGCCACCCACCCCCAACCGTTGTCAAGCACGGGGAGAAAAGCAGCGGGATCGCTTCCCTTGTTCGCACGCGCTGCGTCTCGCGTCTCGCATACTGCACGAGACCAGCACGAACTGCCTCGTCCACCTGAATGAACCTGTGTTCCCGGGTATCTGCAAGCGGGGAACCCTGCTATCGGGTATGCTCTGACGCATTGTCGTAGAGTTTCATCAAGATCGACCTAAAGTGTTTTGAGGGATCATTTTTTCGGAAGGACTTTTAAATGAGGTGCGCTCTAGGAATATTGGGGTGTTATGCGTCTCTCATCTGACATTAAGCAGCTAAGAGTAAATGTACGTTCCCCAGCCATATCTCCTTGCTGGTACTGCAGAGAAAGTCTGTATACGCGAAAATCTGATTTAACTGTAAAGGAAGTCAATCATGTTTTGTTTTGTTTCGATGGCTCGTACTAGTTCTTCATCACTGCTTTCATTCTGTTTGCCTGTGTGAGGCCGCCTTTACGGAGATGAGATGTAGATTTTTGAACGAACTGGTCGCCTGCAGCTGGACTGGACCCCCTATCCTAATCTTCCCTTTTCTCTCTCTCTTTCTCTGTGCGTGCGCGCGCGCTCACGTGAATGAGCGCATTCGCGCGGGTATGTAAGCCACTAGCGCGTGCATTCGAGTACAAGCGCAAACGTGTGTGTGAGTGGGGAGAGGAGGGGGTAATACACGCATGCGCGCACAAACACGCACATGCAGAGATAATCACAAGCAGGCACAAAGGGAGACACACTGAGATGCAGTACATACCATCGCACTTAACTGGTCCAGTCGCTTCGAGTCACAGAAGGCCTTGATTACTACACGTACACCACCGTCCAGCGTGGTTAAGTTGTCTGGACCAGGCAGGGACCCGCCGGTAGCCTCTAGCAGCACTGCGCATGTTTCTAACATTTTTCTGGGGTAGGGGACGATCCTCTCCCTTTTAAAATCTCACTTATACAACAGCTGACCTTTTTTCCGCCCCTCTTCCCCAACCCCGTCGTCAGAGTTCAGTCGAACCACAGTATCCATCGCGCTTGGAGCCAGCTGTATTCCAAACGGAGGTGAAGCTTCTTCCGACCAGTGACTGATCACATTTGACCGTGCGCCATTTGACTGTCCCAATAAAACGAGTAAAAACAAACGTTTCAGCTCCAAAGCGGGTATCTGATGCCTTTGTTTACATACTACATAATGTGTAGGTTAAAAAAACAATTTGAAACACTGCAACGCTCGTGCATCAGTGAGATTTTCAAGGGTAGGCGCGCAGCAAATGGAATACACAACAACTCGCTAGCACATATCTATATATGAAAATATTTGTTAATAATGAAGATCCTGGTAAGAGCCAAATTTATACATTGTATGACATCACACCACATGAGCATTTCGTTCATGTCTGGAAACCTGGAAGGGATTAGCTTCACATTTAAACTAGTCTGGGGAGCTTCTCTTTGTAATTGTCATATTAAATATTAAATATTAAATATTAACAGTTCCACAACCTGTACTAAATCGCAGTACGGAGCACACACAGAGAGAGAAAGAAAGAACGCTTCACTCGGATGACTATTCTCAGGACTTGTAAAACAGACATATGTTTGCAGCTTTGAAGGTGATGTTGGTGAAGCAGACTTTCGCTTTTTTTTTTTCGTTCTCTCCTTCCATCTTGTGAGGTGGTGATCTATACAGCCTGGCTCTTCTCCGGTCGGCAAACACGAACCGCACAAACATCCTCACAAGCCCTGTCTTCTGCCACAGCAGACGATGTTTGCCCGTCACACGGGGGCGCTCACTAAGGAGCGGATTAGGCATGCGCGTGGACCCGGGAAGCATTCAGGGGCCGAAATCCTAGCGTTGTTCTCTCCCTTGGATGAGCGGGCGGCGAGCAAGCAAACACTACTGTAACAGAACTTCTCCACAAACAAACCGAAAGACAAAAACTACGCCCCCCCAACCCTTGCTTCCGTCTGTGGAGACGAAGTGGTGGGATGGTGGTCTTTGGACAGAAAACCCGAAGGGGGGAAAAGGTAGAGAAAAAAGGGAGTCAAGTTGTATATCTTAACAGCAAGGAGGTAAAGGGTAGGGTACAGAAGGAACAGAGATTTTTTCCCAGTGCTGTTGGTATTTGTTGAGGTTCGCGAGAAAACAGATTCAAACATCGAGGTCCAGTCACCACGCTGTCTGAATGTCGGTTCTCTGTGTGCGCCAGTATTACAGTTTCTCTTACTCTTTGTGGCAGTATCCATGGTGGAATTATCTGCAGTACCCACGACGACGGAAACACCGGAAAGCGACGACGACGACGACGACGACGATGTGGTTGATGATGATGATGATGATGATGATGATGATGATGATGATGATGATGATGATGGACACAAAATACTACCTAAGCCCAAGAAATAATGCACTTTGACAAAATTCCAACCTTAGATACAGAAGCAACCCAGCAGTAGATAGCGGATGCTGCGCGAGAGGTGGGGGTGGGGGAGAAAAATAACCAGTCGCGTCAGTTCGTGCAGCCAGCGCACCGTGCGGTCCTATCCTCCTTCTCGCCCCCGCCTCCCTCTTCGCTCATGGAGTCGCGTCGCACGGCGTGCCACGAGCAGACGACAGCCCGGCCCGGCATGCGCGCCCTTTGCAGCTGACCGCGACGCGACACAGCGCGACGGCAGCAGACGCCAGCGGCGGACGTGAGCTCCGCGCGACTGGCCTTTGCCGCCCCTGTTTGCGCGCGGATTACGTCAGGCTAGAGCGGCGGCAGAGACAATAGGAGCGAGGCGGCTGTCCGCAAGGTGGCGCCCAACTGTAACATAACAAGAAGACACAGATTTTCTATTTCGTCGCTTGCAAGCTGGAGTGTTTGGAGGGGTGGGGGGGGGTGAACAAAGGAAGTGACACTACAGATTTCATTGTATAAGACGGGTCCACACTGGATATATTATACATTGTGAGTAGTTTGATAGCAGTATGAGGACCCGGAATATCGGGGTGCGGTTTTCAAATTCGATTTAAAGAAATAGATTTTTGTTTTAAATTTTCAGTTCGAAAGAGTAGCCTTGAAAGAACTGCAGAAACGAACTGAAGTACACGATATCTTTCGACTGATTGAAGATATCGGTCTTGCTGGGGTGATCGAAGCAGCTTCACCTCCGATTTCATTCGGCTTCTTGGAGACCGCATTAACACTAAACTACCCACCATGCCAAGAAAGTCGGCGGATTAGCCTACATTTGTCAGCCCGATGTCGGACGTCATGTGACAGACAAGCGGCAGCGGTACGATAGAAACACGTGCGTTGTGCACGGAGGTTGGCCGCAGGATCGCTCCTACCCCTCCCCCACTTCACCCTCCATGTACCATTGCGCTGAGGCCATCTCACACTAGTGTTCTGTGTCCGGGCGCTTTTTTCCCAATAACTTTAAGCATTTTTCTTGAATGTTTTCATGGGAGGTCCGGTAAGGAGCAGCTGAACTATTGTGGTTTTTTCCTGTGGGGATGTTATGTGATGTTATGTGATGTTATGTGATGTTATGTGATGTTATGTGAAGGTAATATTAACTCCAGAAATGACATTTGCCTGCACAAACGCACGCGCAAACCCGCGTAAACCGCCAGAAGCTTAGGCTCCACCAACGGCCATGAACAAGGATCCAGTTTGCAAAGAAACAGCCATGCGGTGACTTGCGCTGTATCTTTTGTTCTTGGAGAAAAGTCGATTGCCTGTTTATCGCGGGCCTTTTCTATTCACCCGCCGCCTCGCTCTGACAGTAAAACGTGTAGCGCGCGCGCCCCCTATTGCCTCACCTGTCAGTCGCAAGAGCTGATAACTCTATCCAACAGTTGGCGCCGCTATAAATGGAGGTGACTGCGCGCCCTGAGCAGAAAGTTGCGAGGCGGCGCTGCGCGTGGCGACCAAGCTGTTCGCTTAGCGATTCCGACAGTTGTCATCTAGAGAGCTACCGCTGGAGGTCGGTTTTATAAGCGCTACAGTGACAGCGCCTGACACCGCTGTCGACTGTCCATAGCGCTAAGCGTAACTCGACTGACTGTTCAAGTAGTCACGCTGGGGTAAACTGCTACAGCGGCTTCACGGTAGTGTGACGTGGCGGGCCGTACCTTAACTTACTGCACTCAACTTCTCAGAATTACTGGACAAACTTTTATGGTGATCTCGTAAAATGTAGACTTAACTGAGCAATCGTCACCAAAACCTTTACTGTCTCAGGTCAATGGTTTCTACACCAGAGGGTGACGACGCTATGAAATAATGCGAATAACTAGAGAAATCTACCGAGGGAAAAGATTCTCATACTCTGACACGTTTGCTCAGTCTCACGCAGACAAAACACTTCTTGCTCAAGAGCCCCCACCCTCGTAAAAACACAACTGCGGCGAACCGTTATTCAACATATATTTCAAACACTAACTGGCTCGAAAACATCAAATATATCTACAGATTATTTACAAAGAATCACCTTGCTCGTGTCTAGGGTAAGACGCTGCCTGATTACGTCATACCACGTGGTATCAGACAAAGAAGATAATCAAACTCCAGAGGGGGAATCAAACTGCAAACCGGCCTATGATCCCGCTCAATACACAAATACAGTAAGTGGCCGACAATAGAGCTCCTACTCTTGTCACTACTAAAACAGCTATTTCTGCGATACACAACTCTGAAGCTATACAAACTGAATCAATAAGTGACCAATGACAGAGCACCTACTCTGGTCACTGCTGAAACAACTATTTCTGCGATACACAATTCCAAAGCTATCAATAAGTGACCAACAACAGAGCACCTACTCTTGTCACTACGGAAACCACTGCTTTACTGCAATATACAGCTCCAAAGCTATTCAACGACCAACTATGAAGCTAAGACACTTCCACGAACCACACTTCACTCTATAGCCTCTTAGCGTACTTGCCCGGCAACTAGCTTATGACGTCTCCTGTCTCCGGCAGGATAAAACCACCTATCTTAAATAAACACAAGTCCCAGACTCTAAGATAATCTATGGCAAGAGCAGTCCTACAAGGCACAACAACAGACACTTACTACTTTGTCTAGTAGTCGGCAGGATTCACCCTGGGTACCTGCGTGTGATGCTGGAGTCCTTTGCTCTTTTTCACGTCTTTGGCTAATATGGCGAGGGGTCGAGGTCCGTGGGTCTACACGTGTCTGGTTTCACTAGGTCTCCCTTCATTAACTCTCTCTCCATGACCCGTCTCTGTGTCTGTGTGTCCCCCTAATCGCGTTTTTGCCTCCTTAAGTAGCAGTCGTTCTGATGCATTAACCTCGAGTAAACCGGTTCTGGTCAGACTAGGTGGAGCAGGGCAGCTGCCATGACCAATGGCGTATCACTCACCTATCTAAGCGCGAAGAAAAGGGGAGGAGCTAGCTGGCTAAGCTAAGAGTGACAGGTGATATCCTAGGAGTGACATGTGACAGGTAGCACGGACAAAGCATTGTAGCACTGCATTGCACGTGAATGCGGTGCAGCTGTGTAACACTGTTAAAGCTACAGTTAAGTGTTCGCGCACACACGTACGTGTGCGCGATCACAACATAAACGAAGTCCAAGCAGACATATAAAAATGTCGACGTTTCGGGGCACAGCCTCTTCTTCAGGACGGCACAGACACAAACAGACAAAAGATAAAAATTACTTAGCTGACAATGCAAGGACACTGGTCATGCACGGTCAGTGGACACGGAGAGAGTGTGTGCTGAAGAAGAGGTTGTGCCCCGAAACATCGACTTTTTGTCCGGTCCCCTCTTGGCTAGTTCTTTTTGTTGTGCCAATAATTTTTTTAAAAAAAGACCGAAGTTCATCTTCAGTAAATGCGGGAAGGTACTCGAACTAGTTCGGCATATTCGGACTTTATTCTTCTCTACGGGGCTGGCACCACAAGAACCGATATCAAGCTAATAAAACTCTATATCGAACAGGACCAGATGCCTCCGCAATGCACAAGAGATCCGATGTATCGGCAGAATTTAAATAATAAAAAGACAAACACATATTCGAAATGTGACACTATCTCATTATGGAAGCAAACATAGCTGTTTAGCCTTGCTATGGTGGGTCTCTTGCAGGGAAATCGTGTATGGCGACAGCTCTGTTTTGGGTCGTCGCCACCCGTTCAATAGAGGACTGACTGGGCTGCAGGGATGGATGCGGAAGTAGAAGTGGTCTGAAGGTTTCTTCTTGATAATCTCCCAGTCCCTCCTGGCGCAGCGGGCGACACGCAGTTCAACCTCGTGGGGGCCGGCCATCATTCTGAAACCCCTCCGCCTCCTGGACGGATCTGGAATAATCGAGCGGCTGGCACAGAACAGCCTCCTGAAGTTCGCTTGAACGGAAAGCGTGAGTGGTAGAGCAGTGGGTAACTCTCGCCGGATGGGGACTGCCATCACTGCGTTTGACTACATCACACATGCAGGAAAGTCCAGTAACCCTTAAGAAATGTCATCTTATGTACACCCTTCTCAAATGAATGAATGAATGAACTGCATTAATTCTCCGATATGTGAATGAACGTAACAAATCTGCCTCGTTTCTTTCTCCGTTTGTTCGTCCAGCCTCTGTTTGCTTATCTTTGATTTTCCATTTACTATCACTCGCTTCCACCGCGCGCGTGAGCTAATCGGCCAAGCGCCCGTTACACTGACGTCACGGGGTGTTAGCTGACCCCGCCTGCTGATGATAAGGCCACCCAGATGCCTGCCTGCAAGCTCTGCCACTCGCTTTGGTCGTCTTACCGCCCAGCACAACGGCTCGGCGTGTGACCTTGACATTTCCAATCGTCCTCCTGAAGGCAGAGCAGGATTTCTGGGGCTTGCCACATCTGGCATCACCTTTCAGCATCAATTTGCCGCGAACGCAGTGTTAACCAGCCTGACCTTCACATACCGTGTACCAGATTAACTGCCGGGAGGAATGCGTGCTAATTAGGGTGATATACATGTGCCACCAATTAAGACGACAGGGCCAAATGGAGTTGATGGAATATGAACAAAGTTCCCCTTGGAGTATGTAATTGTCTGCATTTAATACTCGTGTACCAGTGTAGTGCAAGCCGCGCTCGAAGGCAGAAAGAGGAGAGGAAAGCATATGTAATCGGTACACACCAGCGGTGAATTAACACGCTAATGTATACGTCGCCTTACAAAAGTAATTTTTGGTTCGGGCTAGAGGTTAGCGCTACACGCACACAGATTCTCTCTTCTCACTGACTACACACTACAGAACAAAATATGAGACCCAATAAACTTTTATTCCTAAATCTAAATCCCGAAGGTAACGCCTAGTGACTAAAGAAGAAAGTGAAGA
>SMGT01012151.1:48208-60830 GCA_004794575.1 Lanistes nyassanus | reverse complement strand
AGAAAGAGGAGATGAAAGCACACAAAAAGCTGGTTTGTCAACATCAAACAATGGACAGCAGTGGCCATCCCAGCTCTGCTACAGATAGCAGAAGACGGACCAGGATGGCAGAAAGTGTCGGAAGCTGAGTCCCTCGTGTCGGAAGTTGGGTCCCTCGTGTCGGAAGCTGAGTCCCTCGTGTCCCCGCTACGACCTTCTAGGGGATGGGTTTGGTTGTTTGCTGCCGGAAAGTAGGTGCAAAACAGAACAGTGTTGCTTAGACAAGTTAACGTGCTGTCACACTGTGACTGTTCCCGCAACACGGGCTTCAGTCCCACCCAGTCACGTTATACTTACACTAGCAAACCAGTCCTAGAACTGTCCCTGTAGTGCAAGGCGTCTGGCAGGGCAGCTACTGGATTGCCAGTTCGCGCGAACCACCGACCTCCCGCCTCGAAAGCGGACCACCAAGGCGGTCCCTAGGGCATGGGACTGAGATAAGACGATAAGCGTGAACGTGCAGCAGTAATGACTAACAGCTTTTGTCATAGTCACTATCGACATCGTCACTGTCACAGTCATTGCATAGTCATTTTCATAGACATGGTCATAGTCTTTGCCACATTATCATTGTCGCAATCATCGTCATAGTCATTGTCACACTGTCACAGTCATCGTCGTAGTCACTGACATAGTCATCGTCACAGTGAAATTGTTCACCCAATTCCTGCCCCTAAACCCCCTGACAAAAATTACTAATCTCAGAAGTTTTAAAAGAATTTATTGGGTACAAAAAGTTTTCTTTTCATACTTAAGGAGCTTTATTGCCTGGAACAGACCAAAAAAGACAACTCTCTGCATGGACCATCTTGGAGCAGACAATGAGAACTCACTATCCCCGTCGGCAGTCACGCGACAGAGAGTCAGCTGTTTTGGCATGAACCAGACCGTGTCTGGACTACGACAGAGCAGTTGTCTCGCGCGAGCTCCTCGAGTGGCGACTATCTGTGACAGGATAACGGCAGGAGTCCCATCTCCACTGTTCTGTCCGCCCAGGCCTTGTGCAGCACGCGGCTGTCTGTGAGGGTGGAGGCAGGCCAGGCCGACAGGGTATCGGGGTGGTAAGAGGAAGTCACGGTGATGGTAAGCAGTGCGACGCCAGCAGAGTTACGGCAGCAGCAGAGTGAAGACAATTAAGGAGACAAACCTGCGAAAGAGCGAAAGAAAGGACAACAGTATCGAAAACTGTTTACGTTGATGTCTTCAGACGCCATGTTGGCTTCCAATAAATGCTATACAACGTACCAGTCAAATGTGTCTATAGAGTTATGGAAAAGATGTCTGTTCCCTTCTTAAAGTTATGAGAAATGAAGGTAAAAGGGGGCCTGTGGCAGTGATTTCTTTTGCAACAGTCAGCTACTGCCCAGCCAGCATGGCGTATGTGCAGTCTTGGCTAGTACACACTTCATGGTAGCTGTAAGCAGAACCTAAAAGAAGTCACACCCTTCTTAAAGATTAATAGATAATAATGTCAACTTTGGCGCAGCCCCGCTAGGAAGCTCGGCGTGGTGGTAACATTAAGGCTTCATTTCAAGCAAGAATCACGCAGTTTTCTTTTGAAAGGACGTCAAAGTGGATTTCAGCATACTACTTTCAGACATGATGCGGAAAATATATCCTGTCTCTTGTCGACATCTGACTTTCTGGTTCCCTGTCACAGTCTTTCTTGCCGGCATGCTGGTGTCACAGATCCCGCGTGCTGGGGAACCGTGCAGATATGAACAGGTGGGCGTTGACACAAGCCAGAGAGGATCGAGGTAACCTCATATTTGAAAGGGTGGGGGGGGGGGAGCTTACACCAACAGGGCTAAGCACAAGCCTCTGAAGAAAAAAAAATTGGCGAGATGAAAGTGATGAGACAGGTAGCGGCCACGGTCACAGAAATTCTTGTGGATGATCGGTGTCCATAGACCACAGTTCTTGTTTGATCAGAGCAACGTCTCGCCAACATTTCACAGGCAGCACGGCAGGGAGAAACCCCTGTGCTAAGCTGACTGTCCTTGTCACGTGACTTCCGCAAGTGAAGGAAGAGGTTCCCTATAAATTGGCTGTCAGAGTAGAGCGTGGATAGAATGGATAGTGGATAGACATGTTGATGTCACTGAGTCCAGAATAGTGTGTGTGTGCGTGGGTCAGTGTGTGTGTGTGTGAGGAAGAGAGAGAGAAAGAGACGTGTGTGTGTGTGCGACAAGTGACAGAGTTCTCAGAGTACTCGGTGTGTGTAATCCTATTCACATGCAAAGGTGTGCAGTGGTAGTAGTGGCAGTAATTTGATAAACTGGCGTAGCTCCGGGTGACAATCTTAGCCGGGCATTGCGCTTTCAACTGACACAAAGTACAGATATGTACGCGGTGCATATATATATATATCACACACACACACAGAGTACTCTGAGCCACAAATTCTTGGTAACAAGGTCAAATGGCTGGAGGGACTAGCGGCCTCTGCCTTTGATTTTTGGCATTAAGAGCATCTCATTCACTCTGCTCTCAGAACGGAAAGCGCATTGTCCCCCCACCCCCTTGTACACACAGCGGATCCTCTGTGAGCTGTTGGCTTTGGCGGCAGTTCCCCGTCAAAGCTTCTGTTGTGAGACTCACAGCAACGTCAGCGGCGTCTGCAACAAAAGCGAACGATAGTGCTCTTCCTCCCACCCCCACACCCCCATCCTTCCGTCCCTTCTTTCGCTCTCTGTTCTTTTTTCTTCCTTCTTTTCGACCTTCTTCTCTATTCTCTACACGACATGCCTCGACTGACAGGCTCAGTTTAGAAAGGTATTGGAACAGCAGAGGGTGTTAAAAATCTATATTTTTAGACGTGCGTGTGGCGCTACTGAAGTGTTCGAGCAGCAGCACAAACGCCCCGCATGGATCAGAGACAGTCCATACGACAGATCATACAAAGATGCACGAGCGATCGTAATCATGCATCTCGACGGTCCACTTATGGCAACGATCGTAATGTGTATACAACAGATCTTGGTTGGCCTCCGGGTTTGAACCGTTGCGTTCGGGTACACTCTCATCCTAGGTGTGTAGAGTACAATTTGTCCATCCTTTAAGTGCACGAACCCGCTTCAAAGCGCGCGCGTACACACACACACACAGAGTCAAATTTAACCTTCATGCAGGGACTGCCTCTCCCCAACCCGCTCCACTCCGCGTGCCGCTGTAGCCAGCAGTCCGACCAGTCTGGCGTTTGGGATGGGGACGGCGTGCCGAAAGCGGTTCTGATAAGGTACTCGAGTGCTCTCCCTTCCAGGCAACGGGCAAGAGTGGCGGACTCTGATGGCCGCATAAACGGCAAACGCACAGATTAGCAAGGGATATGTACACTTCTCGCACTCTTGTTTCTGTGTCGTCAGAACTGAACGGGGCTCCTCGAGTTGCGTTTGATGCGAGAGGCCCAGCAAGAGGGAAGTGCTCTTGGACTAAGAACTGTCGCGTGATTTAGCACGAGCACAAAGCGGTCGTGTTGAAAGTACCGACCTGCCGTGTGACGGCTGTAATCCCCGATCTGTCCGAGAGCCCAAGAGCGTTCTAAGACTATCTTCAGTGGGGGTTTGCATCAGGACGAAATAAGTAAAAATAAAATAAATTAACCGCACGATATCACCACAGTCGCGTCTGTTTTGACCACTTTATGTTGCTGATTATTTTGGAACTTTTTATCGTTTAGTTTATCTCTTCTATTGAAGTCTTCAAATACAAGCACCAAGTTATTAAAAACCTCGTGTCACCTACCTGTCAATCACTGAACCCAAGGGGAGTGCGACCTTATAAGACCCTACAGCTTTATCTTTGGTTTTTAAGTAGTCGATGACTGTCCTACTTGGAAATAAATAAGTCAATCAATCAATAAATAAATTCTTGTCAATAACAAAGCAGGGTCAATCACTTAACTGGGGTGGGTGGTGACTTAAGGACCAGTCCATGGGGAACTAAATCCTTGTTAGTAACAAAGCATGGTAAGCCAGTTAATTGGTGCGGGTGGGGGTGATCTTTAACCCAGTCAATGGCAGTACGAACTAGGAACTAAATAAATCCTTGTTAGTTACAATTAAAGCAGGGCCAACCACTTAATCGGGTTGGAGTGAGGGTGAGGGTGGGATGTGTCAGGGTCGGGGTATCAGTACAGGTTATTACGAGCTTCGCTGCACCCCAGTCGTCTGCTGCTTCAGGATGCGCCAGGGATTTTAAACCAGTCGGGACGCTTTGCCGCACAGTCCAGCTCAAGAGGAGATAACCTTCTGTAACCCATCAAATTTTTAATGCCACCAATAACGTAATGAAACGCCATTTCCCCAACTCATCCTCCAGAGACGCCACATAAAAAAATTACAAAAGAGAGAAAGGAAAAAAAAACCATCCCACGAGCATCACAAGAGAAGCGATCTGTCCTCTACGTTTTCATGTTTGTGTGCCAGCTCGACAAAGTTGCCAATATGCCAGACCAATTTGAAAAAAACCGCAATGGGGGCAGGGTGAGACCCGAGCCGCACTCCTGGCTTTGATCTGGGATCTGAATTCCTGCGAACAAACGGCTGGGCGCCGCCTGCTGCCAGAGTCCAAAGACGGACACTGGATCCGGGACTATTGAGTGGGCACGGGCTGGGGCGTGAAGCGCCACAATGGGCGCAGGCTGCAAGGGCCGTAACTGCTGCTGCGCCTAGGCCGCGCGGACCGACTGATCTTTTGTAATCGCCGCAGACTGGAGTGTGATTGGAAACACTCCACGCCAGCGGTTTGATTACTGCAGTGGCGAGCGAGCGTGCAGCGGAGTGCGCAACCGGGGGCAGGTAGGGTGGAGGGGAGAGGGGTCGCTGGCAAGAACTGGTAGGTCAGCATCAAAAGGAAACCAGGCAGCGGCCATAATTTTCAAAGGCTCCCTTCCTGCCAGCTCACAGAGCGTTCGATACGTCATGGCAACAAATAATAAGAATGGTGAACTGAACTCGAGCGAGTTGTGATGTCAGAACGCTATGGGCGAATGTCTATGAAACTTACTTCACGGATGCCCGTCTGTTTCCTATCCTGCCCCTCTCTCTCTCTGCCTCGATCTCTTCATGTCTTCGTCTCTCTCTCTCTCTCTCTGTTCATGTATCTGTCTCCGTGCTTGTATTCCCTGTATCGCTCCAATTTTAGTATATGTACTGCTGGAACTCAAATTCAAACTCTCGCTAAGTGATTATTCCTAAATGGTTTATTCTCAACTGGGTGAGAGATTACTCTAAGGCTTACTTTTCTTTGGTATAGGCATTAGTTTCCTCGCCCACCTGCCAAGTACTCCCCACGAGTTATGCTAGTGCTGTTGTGATTCGCTTCTCGCTGCATCTAGACACCCAGAAGTAGGCACTACCTGAGTGGTTCCCTTGCAGCTCGGGCGCAGATGAATCCACAAAGGTGCGAATAAAGGAGTGGTCGGCCGAGGTGGGGGTAGAACGCCCCACGGCTGAATCAGTCACCCAGAACGGATGGTTCGCACGTCGGCTGATGTCTAACAGGCCCACACCTGACACACGATCGCCCTTCTGTCTGTTATAAAAGGGACCGACTGCCGATTGCTGATTGGCGAGTACGTCAGGTTTGTGGTTTTGTTTGTTTGTTTTCTTTTAAGTTCACCGTCTAGGTAAGACTACTAGGGACCTCGTACATCTTCAGAGAACTCCGGACTCTTTTCTGAAAACATTTGCTGGAGAAAAAACGAAAGACAATCTACAAGAAGACACGGAAGGTGTTTGTACGAGTCTGTGTGTGTGCGTGCGTCCGTGGCGGGTCTTACTGGGTTCGGGGTACGACAGAAGAGATGTCGATCTTTCAAACCACGATCCTAAGTTATTGATAGATTGACATCAATCTCCGGCACCGTCGGTGTGACAATTAAGGTTTGGATTACCGAATGACATGCAAAAGCCGCGTTCCCCTGCTGCAAACTTTTGCATCTTCCTGTTCGTTAAGCACGCACAGCACATGTGAGACGTCACAGTGCACGTTCCTGGCCAAAAGCGCGCATGAAGACCGCCATGCACTAAAAACTGAACTTAAAACATCCAATGAAAACAGTACTTTCTTCGTGCAGTTTAGAGGTGAGCTGTATCAACTGCATATACTTTCTACAGCAAGCTGCTGCATTCAGTGCTAGAGCCACAGCTCCCGAAAAGCATTCAGTTAAGTGAAGCGGTTCGACAAATCGTTGTCATCAAACTGCTTGATCTGGCTGAGTGCATTTCCTTGGAATCAAGCTAGGCCTTTATCCGGGTGTCACGAAGCTGATCCGTAGTCGTAAGGTCAGTGGTAAGATCTTTCCCTCGGCGTATTTTATGTGCTTGCTTACGTCAGATTTACACGCTAATGCAACCTGGCCCTATAGTGAAGATGGTTAGATTTCTTCTAGGTAGGACAGGAATTTGGGAAAAGCAGGATCTTTGGTATGTGCATCATAATTAATAATATGTGACCTTGTTGAAAGCGAATTTGACAATTGGAAAATTCTCTTGCCCTCTTCACACAGGACAATCATTCTTGCGTTACGAACAGGCCAGTGGTGTTCAGTATATGACAGCATGGTGGCAGTGGATGGATGGATAACTTCCTGTTTCAAACTGAGAGTAGAGAATTTGTGTCGAAATGCATGAGGCTGTAGGCACAGATACTATGAAAATTAAAGCTGCCTTACATGTTCACTTCGCCAGTGTTACATGTGACTACAAATGTCCACGTGTGATGTTCGTCTGCTAAGAATCCTGCAAACTAAACAAGATATGATATCCGATTGAAAATGAGTAATTGTACAGGTGGACATCTCTTTCAAAAGCGAGGACGCGCTCGCACTCCTCAAGAGCACCAATCAGTCATCTTTCTTTTCCTCAGACAAGTCGTTACAAGACAGAAAGCGACGAACACAAAATCGCGTGACTGAAGGGAGTGCGCATGCGTGAGAAAACATGCAAATGAGCCTGCAGGAAGGCAAAACAGTTCAGACACCAACCAGAACCCAATTTGCGACTCATCAGTTTGTGAATCTACTGCACATTACGTGCAAACGAGCTTTGTGTACTGGTCAGCCCAGACCGCTTCTGGCTGGTTACTGCTGGCTTATTCTGGATTTGCGTCTGCTTGTTAGTGGTGCAACTTCTTTATTCAAAGCACAAGCAGTTGGGCTGTGGTGGTTGCACCGTTGGTGAGTAAAACGAAAGATTTACTATAGTGCAACTCAGGATTTTCAAAATTCCTGACAGAGAAGCACAGGTACTGCGTCCTTTACCTCGAAGCATCCCCTTCCCATACGACCTAAAAAGGATATCCTTTATCTCGTATAACCTGCTGGAGGTCACACGTCATAGAAAGGTGGTTTGACTGTGATGTCACTACACTATTACAACACGTTTGAAAGGAAAACATCGATGTTACACAGGCTGTCTCCCAATGTCTCTATCTTATTGGTTGGCTGTTTCTCTTTTCTATCTTTGCCAGCTGTGCGAAGCGCACCGATCGACCCGAATGAAAGAGAGAAATTATACTGCTAAAGAAGTTGAAAGACCAGCAAAAACTTTGCAAGGCAGGCTACGGACCTGTGTAATTTGCAAGATCACAACAACCGACCCCTTACATCTGGATGCATCTTGTTTCATGCCTCAACAGGGAACGTTAGTGTGCATAGAAATCAGTGCTGGGCTGTTCGTGCACACCACAGGGGGCAGGCGAACGCCCACCCAACACGCCAATGTGTGCAAATCAAACCGTTGCAGGTGACAACAGTAAAGCTACAGTGGTGGAAAACAGCAATGCACATGCAGACAGTGTAATGTGAACACAGTTCACTCGCTGTTGAGGGACTGGTAGGCATTTGTGGACGCATTCGAAAGACAGTTTGAAATTTGCTGTTGATCATTACATTAATGAATGAGGTACACTTCAGCTTCATTGTAACTACCGGTCATCAGGTCGCGCTTGCAGTCTGCAATACTGTAGTTTATAAATTCTTTTAATAAGTATAAATATACAGCGCTGTTGTGATTCTTTTGCTAAATAAAATAACGAAATGTTTAAACAACAACAACAACAACGCTTACATTCCCACAAAACAGACTTGAACAACCGACCTAAGAATTGCTTTGTCATAGCTACAGCCCTCCGTTCTACCAACTGAGCTATCGCAGGTCGTATTAGCGTTGTTCTTGCATACAGATTGCAGCCAGACTGTATGATTTTTAAAAAATATTTCAATCCCTTCTTTTTCTACATCACATGACGACCCCGTGTGTTCAAGAAATGTCTGGAATGTGTGGCTTCTGAAAACATGACTATACAACGGGAAAGCTTGTGGGCATAAACTTACTGTCTTGTCGGGGCGCCAATGTAAAATGTCGCCATACATTTCGTTGCGTATTTCAGCTTCCTGGATGATTTTTATGATGGACTCGTGACGGTGACAACGAAGACTTGACCTGGGTAGAATAACCGAACGTGTCTCTTGTCAGACGTCAAAATGCCCGTAAATAATCAAGGCCTTAGGACCACTCTTTGAACGGGAGTACAGATACGAACGCTTGTGCAAGCCACTAGCCCCCGGAGACATGCACATACCGCAAAGCCAAAGTTCGATAACCCATACAGGGACAGATATGTACATGGCTGGACGCTGTTCTGGAATTATTGCTTACTGCTTTCCTTTAGCATCGAGCAGCTGCTGTAATGACTTATTGTGCGCTATGCCCTAGGGGCTCTCTGTCGGAATCAACTAACAGTAGTCCAGAAAAATGGCAGGAGCGCACTTATCTCAGAGTGGTCTGCAGTTCGATCTTTTTCCTACAAGTCAGTCGGCTATCCGACCGCTGAAATGCGGCTAAAACGGGTTCCAAGCGTAGCTGTCACGGGATACACAAGCTTCGCGGTACGCGAAACTTCGTGAAGTAGTACTTAAGGGTGTAATTAAAGGCTCCAAGTCATGCTTCCTTCCAGAAAAAGCTGACATGACATGATCCGAATGTTTATGAGTCTTGTTTCTTTATTTTTTTAAAATTCCACCTGCACGCGGAATTTCTTTTGTCTCGCGTGGAGATGTGGTAGGTTCACCAGTTGACAAATGTGCGGTTTCTACTCTGTTAGAGTCTTCCATCGGCCATGGGCACATGTTTGATATCAAGATCAGTTGCCCGTCTGCAATGGGTCGAAGATACCGCATCATTTCGATCGATTTCCGCCATCTGGAGCCTGCACTGAATGAATATCTCTGAATTGTTTCGTTGGTGTATTTTTTTGGCTCTGATAGATTGAATCTATCTCCATCTATTCTCCCATTTTTTCCTGGTTCTCTTCCATCCCCAAACTCGGTAAGCTCCAAAACGTCTGTGTTTGCTTTCTTTTCTCCCCAGCAGGCCCTGTATCTCGGCGGTAATTCCATGTGTACGCATCAGTCTATGTTTCTGGGATAAAATAATGTGGGGTTTACAAGGTTGAACTAATCTGGATGAAAGAAGCCCCCCTCCCCTCCCCCCACACACCTTTAAAAAAAAAGGAATATAGTCATTTCCAACAAAACGTGATTTTACTTTTTTTTTAAAATTGAATCGAATATTCTTTGTGGACACACATTTTCATCAAAATCTCAGAGAGAAGAAGATTGTAGTACAGATATTCTTCATCGAAATTAGGTAAAGCTTTTCGCGCGCGGCTAGATTAGTTCTTTATGGTTTTATACGACCATTTAGCCAAGCCGAGTCAGCCTCGCTGAAAATATTTTTGTATCAAAAAGGAAACCCAACGCGGATTTAAAAAAAAGTCCAGTGCACTAGGGATACCTCACCAAAAGCAAACAGTATAACCCCCTCCCTCCCTGCCCACCTAAAGGTTTGCTGTTAGCCCCCAGTCCTCCTCTTTTACAGCTGAGCTATCGCGGAAGCGTTGGGTGCTCTGTCTGTTTGCGCATGTATTAAGGCAGTGTTTGTAAATTTCGTCTCGTATGTCTGGAGAAAGTTATCATGAATAGTTCGCATAAACGAATACAGGTATGGTGGAATATCGTCAGAGCTCTTTCGTGGACATTACAGGCGAGACACATTGTGGGGTGAGGTGGGGGAGGGGGTGGTTGCTAATCAGTGGAAAACTGAACGCTTCCTCGTGTGATCACTGAAGCAAATTCTCGATCATTTGTTTACGACAGTATGTTTCAAGTGCTTTCTCTAAGCAAATGTACAAATAAGAGTTACAACACATCTGAAATATACAGTCCCCTCACGAAACATTACTTCTGCCAAAACGTGGGCGATGGTGATGTATTCAGAGTTAGGGTGGGTGGAGGGTGAGGTGGGTGAGAGGGGCAAAGTTCACTCGACCTGAAGGGGGCAAGAAGACGACGTAAAGAATGTTCCGGAATCAGTAATGGCGACGTGTAGTGCCGGGGCTGATTGCAGACATTTCCCTGCAGTTATCTCCCTGATTATATCAGGCAACTACCTCCCCACAGAAGCACTCTCTCCCTTGCTGTCTCTCCCTCTCTAGCATCATTATGGTGACTGTTGGAGTGTGGAGAGTTGTGGAGTAGAAGCGGAGAGAAGAAAATCTAGAGCTCAAAAGGCCACTGTCGTCGGATTTTCCGGATAAAGCGCTCGGAGTAACAAATATATAATGTATGACTATTGACGTCGTTAGGCTGTCTCGTGCCAGTGCAAGCGGTGCGCCTTGTTCAGTTCAAATGTAGCAGGCATACTTCAGTAGAAGTTATCTCTGTGTAACGCAGTACCTACCAACCTACCCATCTAATGAGGTATCCAGAACGGGGCCTGGATAGCTCGGTAGGTAGATCTGCGGGCTAGCGAGTGGATGTTCGAATCCGGAATGGTCAAGCAAGGATTATTTCCTGGTGTTAAATTTTGTGCTGACTCCATGGCCTTCCTTAAACTGCCTGTCAGCGCTGACCATATCTTACTGCAGCTATCATTATGGTGGTTCTTTCAGTGCGTAGCTTAGTAATAGCACCCCATCTTCCATAGCGCGAAGTCACTGCGAGGTTGAAGCACGGTCCCTCTAAAATCACCTACCTACCTGATGCAGTATCGTGATGGAAACAGTAAATCATCAGCAAAAGGTTTAGGCAAGAAATATTTGTATTTTACAACAAATTTTTTATCAACGCGTATATTTAATGCATTTTGTCGTGGCAACCACACCACAGCAACACACACGAGTGACTAAGAATTACTTTTCGTAGCGCAACGACACAACCTTTGTCGGTGGGGGCTGGGGGGGGGGCCAACAGAGACAGACTCTGTCCTCCGAGCACTGGTACTTGACAAGACACTAACGACAGCAGTACCATTGTTCGATGCCACAAAACCGTTGCCCTTAGCGTCAGCGGGAGCTGCTTTCAGCGCCCGTAATCTTGTTCAGTCGGCGTGAAGATACGCAGGGGACTCGACAGGCGCGTAGCCACCCGGCGTTTACTCCTCCCTCCTCCCCCCATGGAGGGTGACTGTAAGTAGTGACGTCTAACCTCTAACCGTACCAGTTCTGACGTCACCACCTATTCTCGCTTGTGTTCCTCTTCTCTTCCGAGTCTCATGACAAGGGAGAGAGGAATAGGATGGACTGGACTTCGCGTCGCCGGTTGTCTGTTAATAGGAGACGGCCACGGGGTTGTGTTCCTGCCCTTTTACTGAACGTGAAGGCTACTGAACAGAGGTGCAGGGTATTTATCGCCTCTTTTCTGTTCTCATCTGCACACGACGTGGGTCCCGCATTAGGAAGCACTGGAAGTGGCGCTCCTTTGTGCTAGGGCGGCCGAAAAGAAAATTTTGAAAAATGCTTGTGTTTGAGAAAGCTGCCAACCCCCCCACCCCCCAAATAACCGCAAAGCTTTCTCATCTTGTAGCGTGTGGCGTCAAATTATGGTCCTGATAATTTGTAGTGCCCACATGTTGACATTAACCGAGATGCCAAGAAACTGGATTGGGTTGCAGAAGAGCTCATGTCTGATGCTTTGATCATATAAACAGTCGTAAAGCCCGTTCACCCTGTTCACTTTGCGTGCATTTTTTACGTATGGACAAGAAATACGTAAGCTCTTGCAACCCAGCCCTTAGAAGGTAAGTCAAAAGTCAGTTATCTTTCGTAGTGTTCGTATCAAGATGAAGCGATTTCTTCATTTAAATCGTTAAACATAAATGAAGATTTTACACCCTGACATCCCTTGCCGACTGGTCGATTAAAGAGATCGCATGTACAGTTGTCGACTATTCGGGGAAATCTGCTTCTAACGCCTTGTCTCACGTGCCCACTCTCACAGGACCGACGTTAAGAGGATCACAATGCGGAACAAACTACCCCACTGTATTACTTATGACATGCTCATTCATATGAATCGAACCTACAATCTTTCCAAGGAATCACATAACTCAGTAATACAGAGAAAGATGGCTATTATTTACATGTGAGATGTTACATATACAGAGAAAGATGACTATTATTTACATGTGAGATGTTACATATACAGAGAAAGATGACTATTATTTACATGTGAGATGTTACATATACAGAGAAAGATGACTATTATTTACATGTGAGATGTTACATATACAGAGAAAGA
>SMGT01012151.1:21764-47577 GCA_004794575.1 Lanistes nyassanus | reverse complement strand
TGACTATTATTTACATGTGAGATGTTACATATACAGAGAAAGATGACTGTTATTTACATGTGAGTGAATGAGATGGTTCGTCTGTCAATCGGATTCAAGGTCTACACATCGGCCATCATACAAATCAACTCCCACCACCTGCACATATTATACATATATATTATATTTATATATAAACGACAACAATAATGGGCGCATACCTCGCCCGGGAGCCGTTGTGTATAAAAAGTGACTACTTTAAGCAAAATGCACCACACCACGTCACACTGACCTAACATTTCACACAACACTCCGTGCCATAGAACAATTACTCTGTCATGATCTGCCCCGACCTCCGCAGACTTAACTACGAAAGATCGGTGATCAAACGTGTTCTTAAGATGTTACGAGAACAATGATGCTTTCACCACCTAGAAACATCCACAGACAAGCGTCCGTTCCCACCTTTAATGCAAAGATATTACCACAATTTAACAATATAGATATTCATCAACTATAATGTTTACACGGGTCAAATACGTATTATTCCTCTTTTCCTTTATCAAAACTTCTTAATTAAAATGGTTAGAATGCTATACTCACATTACATCGAATCCAGTGGTTCAGGATACACACATACACACACAAGTCAGTACCATGCGAAATGTTCCATTGGCTTCTCGATACACAGTTTCTGGATTCCTTTACGATTGTCAGTAATTATTCCCTTGCACACTTTACAGTCCTTCGATAGAATTCTCTCTCTCACACACGCACACACTTTCTCTTCTTCGTGGGCGTTGCCCCGATCTGTCAACTCTTGGCCTCGGTAAGACTGGTTATCCAACGAAATCCCGTCATCAGTCTGGTTGGTACAGCTCTGGTTATCTACAGCTACGGTCTCTTTCGCTGTTTTCTTTCAAGTCTCGCGCCTGTTTATGGGTTCGTCAACACTGTGACTTTTATTCAGTTCTTACTTCGCAATATTCTTCCAAGTATTACGCATACTTCCTGGCACTAGTCTGCGCGTTTCTTCGCAGTATATTTCCAAGCTTTACACCGACTTGGTGGCACGATTCTGCGACTTTCTTCGCAGTATTTTCCCAAGCTTTACGCCTACTTGGTGGCACGATTCTGCGACTTTCTTCGCAGTATTTTCCCAAGCTTTACACCGACTTGGTGGCACGATTCTGCGACTTTCTTCGCAGTATTTTCCCAAGCTTTACGCCTACTTGGTGGCACGATTCTGCGACTTTCTTCGCAGTATTTTCCCAAGCTTTACGCCTACTTGGTGGCACTATTCTGCGACTTTCTTCGCAGTATTTTCCCAAGCTTTACGCTGACTTGGTGGCACGATTCTGCTTCTCGGGCTCTGTCCAGAATCAAAAGTCCCCCTTCGTGTCTCTGCGAACTGGGAGCTTATCTCTTTCGCCCAAACTCTCTCTCCTCTCTCCTCTAGTCTCTGCCCGTCCTTTTCTTTTTGTTTCCCGGCTGCTCGCACCCTCGCCCACACACCGGATGTAGGCATCTCCCTACGGCTCGCAACTGTCACCTATTTCCTGTACCTACCCCCCATCCCCTTGACCATCGCTTTGTTCAGGGAGCGGACCTACGCCTACGCAGTATCATTCGCACTTAACAAGCTCCAAACTTCAAAATGCACAGTCATACTAATTCAGTCCCTATCTCTGTGTTCCTGACATACTCGTAATTAATAAAGAACAAATGAGGATCGAGCGCTTAAATTATCGAAAGATAACTCCAACAAGAGGTACTGGCAGCGCTCAACATAACCGTATGCAGACGCATGTGACCAAGGGAGCTTACCGTAGCAAAGAGAGGGCCGAAAGAAAGGAACTGGGCAGATCCTCTTGCGTCTGCATACGGTTATGTTGAGCGCTGCCAGTACCTCTTGTTGGAGTTATCTTTCAACAATTACTCGATGTGAGTTTTTCTTGCCGCGTCTTCTATGAACAGCAGACTTTCCGTTGTCAGACTCTTCACACATGTCCCTGCCGCGCCTGGAACACAGCACCGAGGATTAACAGGCGGTTACGTTGATACGTGTTGGTTGGTTATTTAAAGGGACAGTGCTTCTACCTCGCGGTGATTTCGCACTGTGTGGGAGGGGGAGGGTCCTGTTACTAAGCTATGCGCTGAACCACCAGACTGATAGCAGCAGTAAGATGGCCAGTGCGGACAGACAGTTTAACGTGCGGGGAGAAGGCGAATGGAGTTTGGACAATGTGCAACTCCAGGAAATAATCCTTTGCCACACCTGGATTCGAACCAGCAGCCTTCTATCTGCTAGTCCGTAGCTTTACCATCTGAGCTAACCAGGCCCCCACTAAACTACAAACCACTTCCACCACCCTTTTTAACTCAGTTTCTTGCTTTGCATCCCACGAGATCTCGTCGCCATTTTCAACGTCAGAGGATAACGTGTCAGTCCATGGGCGGTTCACTTTAAACAATTATAAATGTCACGAGCCTTTAAAATCACCATCTTAAGACGCTTTTTTTGGACCCAACTTGTACTTTTCATAGTTACCTGGGTTTAACAGGTTTAACAGAAGCTTTCTTCTCCCAGCCTAATCGAGCCAAATCAACACCTGCCTTCCTCCTAACGCTACATCGGCCCTACGCATTCACACGTGCAGCACCAACCAACTTTGTGTTAGCCGGACACCTGCAGCTGGCTTTTGAGGTGTTGCTGGTAGGTCAGTTTGACCTTGGCGTTACATAGTCGGGCCAAATACAGGCTTAATAATATCAGCTAAACAAAGAAGATAACATAAGATTATTAGCAAACGAATTACCACAAAGGCAATGGTGCAAATTATTAATGTTACGTCCACGAAACGTGACAACAATTAAAATAATCTTCAGCAAAACACTTTCTGGCCAGGTGTCAATTTCAGGTGAGAGTACTCTACGTTTTCTTGCAGTCCAGCTCCGTTATTGCTTTTATTCCGTACACACAAAAGGGAAGTGACGGGCATCAAGGCCTGTCTGGCAATGATTGAGGGCTAACTTTCCAGGTTTGCGGCCCTTGGCCTCATAAAACCGACGGATTGTGGAGGATTTATGCCTTCTCTCCCTGCGGTTGTCGTCCCTGACTAAATTTCTGCTCTCCAGGACCGGTCGTTATGAAAACACTGAGGACTGCCATTAGCCGTCTAGGGAGCTATAAATGAAGTCGGACGTGGTCAAGAGCGGAGGGGGGTTGGAGATGGCGTGTTATCGGTGTCTGAGTCAGATGACCTGCACTCTGAACTCTACGGTACCTGAGACCTCACCATACTCTCCAAGTACTGAGTACCTGGCCTTTACCTCAGGTGAAATGGGAGAGTGTGAGCGATGAGAGTGAGCAAGGTGACAGTGGAGATGGAAGAACTGGGGGAGGGAGTTCCAGACAGATTTTGACGATTTGTACTTTGTCGCAAAGTTCTGAAACACTCGCACATGGCATTCGAACATAATCCTGAAGTTTCTAAACTGAGGACTAAATAGCGCAATGTGTGTGTATGTGTGTGTGTGTGTGTGTGTTAACATTCTACCAGTACATTATCTCCTGGAGGTGTCTTGTCTGGTTCGATATACAACTGGTCATCGCTTTGCGTTCAGATGCCGCTACTAACGCGACGACAAGGTAATTTTATCATATAGTGTTAAAGTTATAGAAATGAAGTGAGAAGCAGAAGTAGCAGTAGTCCTACGGAGAAGGACAGACGAACCTTTGGAGGATTTGTACAGAATAAGAAGCATCAGCTTTGAGTAGGTTGTATTTGCTGTAGTCATCAATGATGATGGCAGCAACGACACTGGAATTCAAGGTTCTCGATCCTTGCCTTTTTTATCACATAGCCATCAGACCCATCCTTTCCCGAGGGACAGTCTTTGACCCCTCATCATCCTGCCTATCGTCGCGGTGGTCTTATCCGCGTCTTTTTTTTTCTCTCTCCATCATTATTACCCATCAACCCGTCACTTTTGTATATGTGGTATTCAGGTGCCACAAAGAAGCTTGAAGCTTAGAAATAGTCACCTGTCTGTTGCGGCATGCGCTTCTGTAATACCTGTTGCGATTCGCGGCTGGTTAGGACATTGTTGCGTCTAGCCAATCGGAATCAAACGCTGAGTGGTTTTTCCGCAGCTGTCACGTGACGGGGCCTCTCACCACAACAGCAAATCCATGCACGTGGTTGTCGCGCCACCACAAAAATTACATGTAATGTAGCAATAGCGCCGCGCACTCACATCAGCACTTGTCGACGGCGAGTGTCTGAACGTCAGAATATTTCATTTTACAACGCGACGCTCAGGCTAGCGGCGCGACGGTTAGCGTCCAGGTTCCAGCCCTTGCCTTTCACTACATGCTGTGCAACATCCTCCCTCCTCCCTCTCTGTCCAGAGCTGGTCCTGCTTGCTGGTCCCACCAAGGCCTATCTATCTAACCAAGCTGTCAACGGTCAAATCCCTGTGGGCTGCACGTGTGGCTGTGATTGGCAACTGCGCCCTTGGTGACTTTAGTGGCTAATGAATGGCTTGGGAAATGCTGACTGAGCACATGAGTGACCGAGTGCTGGGATGCTCACAGTAGTGTTTCTGACAATGCGCGTCTGCTGTACTGTGTGTTGAATGCGTGGAAGGTCAATTCCCAGACCTGTTTTAGGTGGAAAGTTCTAATCTTTACTATACCTAACTCACTAATATGCATATAAAATACTGGCTGACACGCATATTGTTATGCACCTCACACGCAGATGAGCCCAAAAAGGTGCGAAGGAGGTGGACGAAGGTGGGGGTAGCACGCCCCACGGTTGAACCGGTCACCCAGACCAGATTGGTCGCACGTACTCGGGTGTCGGAAAGGCCCACTCCTGAGTTGTACGATGACCCTCCTGCCTGTTATAAAAGAAGCCGATTACGTGAAGTCCTGAAGTGGTCACTGAACCATCACGAGTCTTCTGGAATGGTGAGTCAGCGGCCGCATGCGACGTGGACAGAGAGGGTCAGTTGCTGCCGACGACAGCGAACGAGCGACGGAGTAACACGGAGGGCCAGTCTTACCAGTCACAGAGAGCGGAGCTTGGACGTCATCGGACCGTTGCTGGGACGTCATCAGACCGTTGCTGGGACGTCGTCGGACCGTTGCTGGGACGTCATCAGACCGTTGCTGGGACGTCGTCGGACCGTTGCTGGGACGTCATCGGACCGTTGCTGGGACGTGGAGATGTGAGATGTGGCATCTGCGGTAGTCCTGTTTAGCATCATGAATGAGAAAAGTGAGTGCACGCGTCGTGTAAAACAGCTGCATAGAGAGATAGCAGACACGCTGGTGACTCTAACGTATTAGTGAGGAAATAGCTGTGAGCGGACTGTTGTAGAAACCGTGCCAAAGCTCAGGCATTTTCCTGGGGAGAGTTTGTTGCGTTCGTCCTGTCGGGACCAGTTACGATGTAGGAGTTACAGTTAGAGTATTGTTAGCTAGGGTGACCATCGGACGGTGGTTTGCTATGGTGAAGACGTGTGTATGACGTCATTCTTGAGAGACAGTTGGACTTGCCATCCTTGTGCTAAAGACGGACAATTCCTTCTGTGAAGTGTGTGTTTCACTCGTGAAGTCGGGTGACTCAAGTATCGCCAACGTGAACTGTCGGTCGTGTATTTTATCTAATTCTTGTGCGAATGGCGTCTGCGTGCGGATACGTGTGACGGGTCGCTAGCGTGAGTGCACGAGTGTGAGAACGACTTCATGATTCATGTCTAGTAGCTGTGCAATGGAGTTTATTATCGTAACTGTAGAACAAATGATACAGTGTTTTCATCGCTGCCTTCTTTCATTTTGAAGTGGTTGTGGCAAGCAAGGTGTGGGGGGGGGGGGCTTGAGCTGGATTTGGAAATTAACACAAGAATAGGGCAGCGACCAGTAGCAGTAATTATCCGCTTTCTTGCCATGTATCTATGTTGTCACTGTTTTGTTTAGAACGAGCGGAATCTCGAAACCGAACGCACCGCTAGACGTAAGACAGAGCATACCACAACAATGCAAGCGCTGCACGTGGGACCGTCTGCCTCGGCGGAGGATGCATGCAGTGGCGAGGAGCGGGCAGGTGACGAAAAGGTGCCGGAATTTCAGCGCGCGGCCCATCAGGTGTCCGGAAAGGTTAATCCGAGCACGTGCAGAGCAGGCGGGCGGCTGCGAGAAAAGCCTGTGCGTTACTTGTTTTCCCTCGCCGGAGAGCTAGAGGTGAGGGCAACAGGGGTACCGCTAACACGCGACCGTGCCAGAGGCCAGCAGGGATGCGAGGATGAGCGCAGGGGAAAGGAAAGCAGAGAGGAAATGTTGAAGAGACTGGCTGCCCTCCTGCAGAACTTGCAGCTCACTCCCACGTGGGACAAGGAATGTGCGGCCAGATATGTCTGGGCGATTTTATTGTTTACAATATCATTCTTGTAACTACGTTCCTCTCTCACCACCCACCCCTTATAACATACACATCGCTTCCCCCCCCCCCATCTCCGTGTCCTCGCTTACTCGCGTACGCACGCGCGCAGTCTGTTCGAGTAACAAAGAGAGAAAGAAACTATAAAAGGGAAAGGAGAAAGATAATCCATAATATTCAGCATGACGTGACTTTAAGGAGGGGGCTAGCACAGCTTATACAGTATCATAACGAAAGCAAAGAAAGCAATAGGAAAGAATTTAAAAGTACGTAACAAAAAAATTAAGAAAACATAGAGAATGCAATATTTACAGTTTTCTTCTCCTAATATATTAATTTTTGGAAGAAAACTTTGAGACACAAAGCGTCCCATAATTCCTGGCGATTTGTAAGCTAGACACATCTCTCTCTCTCTCTCTCTCGCTCTCATAGAGCTATTCGTCTTTCAGCCGTTTAAAAAAAGCCGGGCTCCGAGAGAAGAGAAAGAAATCTTTGTAGATATACTGCTTATTGCTTTTCCGGCAGGAGCTGCCGTACACCTAGGAAGATTCTGTTTCCACAGTCGATGCAAGCTTGGTGGAAAAACGATTGAAACGACTTCATAAATGTCGAGTTTAAATCATAATTTGCTGCAGCTGCTCCCCAGCATCACGAGCCTTGCGCATGCGCGCGTTCTCTCTCTTCTGTCGGCCGTGTTCCTGTCATTTTTGGCTGTGGTGCGTGTTCGGGTGAATGCGGTACAGGAGTGCATCTTGTGCAGCAAGGCAGTATTCTGCCACAATATTATCCATCTCACAGGCACACGAGCCATAACCTTTTGCGTTGGAACAACTTGAAAACTGTAGCCATTTGCTTAAATATAGATCTGTATATACTAGCATCCATCAAGCTTCAGTCGAACGACGATTGAAGATAGGAGCGACATAATTGAAAGAAAGAAAGAAAAAAAGAAAGAGGCATGGAGAACATGTACAAATAATACGACTACAAGAAAAGACGTGAACAGAACGAAGAGGCCTTTTTTTGGAGGGGGTGGGGGGTGGGGGCAGCATTATTCAACAGAGTCAACACTGTCTGTGTCTAACCCTCACAGTTGTCGGTTCAACGTCAAGACAGCGATCGAAAAATAGGGTTGTCTAGAGTGCACTCCTTTTCAGATATGCCGCGCCCAAGGAAATGCTTGGGTGAGACGGCCAGCAGGCAGAGTGTTTGACATCGCTGTTTTAATGGTTTCCTCTCCTCCTTTGTAGGCAAGAAGTATCTTCCCGTTTACGCCGGCACGTTTAAGCGTCTGGATGGCTCTTTGTTGAACCTTCTCCCTGCATAAGATCGCGTTTTCCGTCCAAAAAGCTTACACCTTGGCGCTGTTCTGAAGCTCTCCGAAAAGAAAAGGCTGGCGGCTGTTATTTATGGCGGTTTTACGACAACCATGCCGCAAACGCAATGTTAAATCTGCATCAGGTACGACAACTCCGACAGACGGCAATCAATAGGCATTCAAAATGGCTGCGTGTGGTGGCAAGACCGTCGTAAAGAAGTGTGGTAGGAAAGTCAGCTGCCGACAGAGAATCAGGGCGAGTAGACAGATTGGAAAATGGCCTGTGGCTGTCTACCCTCCCGCTTTGTTTTCGGGGAGTCAGGGGATCCAGGAGAGAAGCTGTCTGGGATTGGTGGCTTAGTGTAAGGAGAACAGCGAGAGTAAGCTCCCCTTTCACTGTTGGCCAGCCCGGAAGCGAATTTTTTTCCCCAAATGATTTCTGCCCCAGCCCGGGTGCACATGCCCAGCGCACCAAATGCTTTGCGCATGGGCATGCCAGTTGCTAGCCACAACAACAGATAATTATAGGTCAAGCCATGACCTCTACACATCATCATTTCTTATAGTTACAGTGAAGAGGCCAACCCGTGGTGATTTATAGCCAAGTTGGGTAAAGAAATCGGGTTTTACGGTTATGTCGCAGAATGTTAGCTTACGATTTTTTCTAGGGGAGGGGGTTAAGGGTAGAGTTAGGTTGTGGTGTAAGGCAGGGCTGCTGTTTTCATGTATAAGTTCAACACTGGTTCTGCGCTAAACGGGATGAAAAGTGGCCTGCGCATGCGTGTCCTGGCTGGGCCAGAACTCAACTGGGAAAAAGAATTTCGCGCCCCGGAAAGACTAGATCTTTCTACAGTCATGATAACTTTAGTGAACATTTCGCTGTCAGTCAGCAAACTGGCTTCGCTCCAGCTTGGCCCCCTTTGACGCGATCGTAGAAGTCAGGATTTAATCTGGCTTTCATGTATCGTAATGAGTTAATGTACGACATAGTTTGATGCCTCTCTGGGAAATCGCTACAGCGCTGTTGTCTCCTTGTGACGTAGAAAGGTTGATAACTATCGACATAAGAATGAATAACCATCTCGTCACACTGACCTGCTCTGCTGGAGGTTCTAAAAAGCCAAAAGGGAGGTTATAAGTGGCATCAAGAGCATGTGGCTAATTAATTTTCTGCTCACAATGTTTAAATCAGTCAAATTGGTACGCTTTGTTACCAACTTATTTGAAGCTAAGAATTTTCCACTTTGCACGTCTTGTATATGACAGCCCCTCGAAAGCCTCCATAAAGCAAATCCGTTGGCTGGTAGCTCACACAAAACTGAATCGAGGGCTGTGTTGAGGTGTCATTCTTATCGCTTTTTAATTCGGTAAAGGTGAGCGTAAAATACACAGGAAGGACAGGCCTTACGCCCGCTATCTCGACCAGAATCGCAGATGCAAACGCACGTACTCCCCGGTCCGGGAGGACAAATCCCCTAATACTTCCTACAACTGGTACATGCTCATCTGAATTATTCACACACGGACTCTAGAACTCTGGCTGTGAGACGTACTATCTCTATGGCAACCGTCACCAAGGACGCCAGTAGGGCGTACTGCTTGCTCGCCACATTCTTCTTTTTCTCTATAAGGACGATTTTTAAAAAATTAATTAAGAAAACCTCTAATTCTTACTCGACCGTAATAGGGCAGACTCCTCGTCGCCAGTATATCGAATTACTCTCACACCTGTCTAAAGACAGAGAATATTGCAGGAGAAAAACAGCAGTTATAAAGTGTTCCTTTAAAGACAGGAAATCTTATTGGTAAAAAAAATTACAATAAGCTTGTGAAGTGAATTAAGGGTAAGAATGCGAAGCTGGCAAATTGATGCCGGTTCTGACTGTTCTGGGTCCAGACTATTCAAGACTAAGACAGCGCCAGACAGTTTTAGAGAGGTTCAGATATTTTCAGGCTGTTTGAGACAGTTTAAAGCTAGACTGAGACAATTTGAACCTAGGTTGTTAGAGACAGTTTTAATTCAAGCTGACTGTTTGAGACAATTTCAAGCAAGCTTGTTGAAGACAGTTTCAAGGTACAATTGAAACCCAGATTCAGACAGTTTCACTTCAAGCTGGACTGACTGAGACAATTTCAAGCAAGACTGTTCGATACATTTTAAAGCTAATTGTTTGAGACAGTTTCAATTCAAGCTAGATTCTTTGTTTCAGAAACTTTCAGATCTACAGAAGTTTTCAGGCTGTTTTGGACTCCTTCGAGCTGTTGAGGCTAGACTTTTTCATAAAGATCGATTTCTTCATACAGACTATAATTTTTCAGACACTTTAAAACTAGAATGTTTTAAATAGAAGCAGATTGTTAGATCAAGATGACACTACCCTGACTTCTGTATTAGGAGTTGTCTTTCCTGAGTTGGTGTCTCTTCTCTCCCCTCGTCCGACATCTAAACACGGGAGAAGGTAGGGTGCTGCGCTAAAGTCTTCAAGATGATGTAATATGCCAAAGCAACTGGGCATCGCGAGTGAAGCTAGGTTAGCGAGGTCTCATCCTTACAGTAGGACACGAAAAACATCGACGTCACGACAGAGTTTTGCTGGTGTGATCCTCTTGTCCATAAAACTCACCCCGGTCTCGGGCTGGCTTGCAAGAGTGGTCATCGAAAAGGCCTGTTCGCCCTGTGTATTTTAGTGCACCTTTACGTACGAACAGGAGGTAAAAAGGCTCATGCAAGCAGCCCAGGACGGATGCCGAACGATTGGCGAGTACTTCAAGCAAGTACTTTATTCCCAATAACCGCAGCATCGTAGGAATCCTCCCGGAGAATGCTGGAAGAGCGGGGGGAGTAGGAGTGCATAACAGCGAAAGTCATCGAGAAACACGTACACCGCCTGAGGCCCCCGACCCCCCACCCCCTCCCCAGGGCGAGAGAGTTACACGCCAGGGGTCATTCGGAAGGACGCTGCCGTAAAACTGCTGGCCGGAAACCGATCGAAGTCCGAGATACATCACTGAAAATGGCCGCCGTTAACGATATGTCGTAAAAGGCTTAGGGGTTGCCCCGGTGACTCACGGCCAGGGCCATTCAAACGGTCAGCGCGTGTTGAGGGAGTCGCAGGCAACAAGATGTGAAGTCTAGTTAGCCGCCTGCAAGTAGCCAGTACATGTACTCGTCACAGTCATCACCCCCCGCCCTCCTGTCCTTAGCCGACCCCTTCCCCACTCCCGCAGTCTCTTTCGTGCCAGTAGTTCCGTTCGCCAAGGGAGCACTGAAGGACTTCGTGCAAGAAGGGACACTAATGTCTCACTTGAGCAGTTAGGCTTGGGCTATCACTGTGATGTATTCATGCGCGGTCAAAGGTTAATCAAAGCAAACCGTGTATTCCGGTAAGTCGATTTCGCTTGCAAGACTTGTATAGCGAACTACAAAACCTCAGCCATATGACCATACTGCCTTTCTGATTCAGTTAGTAAAACGCTGGCGGTTATTAGGAAGCAAGAGCAATGAATAAAAATCTACCCAAACAGAAAAGGCAAGATTATGTAAGTTGAAAATGTCACATCAAAGAAACAGACCTAAAAGTGGCGAAAATTTTACTCGCCATGGTGAGTTTTAATAAAAGGCCAGATAGAATGCCTTCAGACTCAGGAAACGAGGAAGCAGATTGGCTAGCCAAACTGGCAGTAAAAGACAACCCAACCACCAACATCATCCAAATAAACGTACCCGTTTCAGCAGAGGAGAGAAAAATAGCCCTCAGACCAGCAACTAAAATACAGTGGGAAGAAAAGTATAAAAAGGAAGCCAAAGGCACCAAGAGAGAATTAGAAGAACTACCAGGTAACGAACTATATTGTTCCATTCCAACAGATCCAACCAAAGTAGGATAGCCAGAATGAGACTAAATGGAGAATACCACCTTAACCGTAAAGACCCAGTAACCTGTAGTTGTGGAGACAGACTTAGTACACCACATGTCCTGCTAGAATGTAGCCTAAACAGTCAGGAAAGAGATGAGCTAAAAAAATACTAAACAAAATCTTAATCTAGTAGTAAACCTAAAATCTTCTCTTAGCTCTCCATAAAATATAAGACAACACATAATGGAACTGACGATGCAGGTAGTTAATGCCCACCCAGATGTTAGATATATCAAAACAATACAAAATCAAAATGGGAATTAACCACCTAAAAACAGCAAATAAGCTATAGGACAGAGGTTACCAGTAAAACACTAAAAATAAAAACAGACTATATCAAAGTAAACTAATATAACACATAGCACCTTAGCGGTAGAGATAAAAAGAATGTAGGGATGCAGCGGCGGTAGGTCTGACCAGCGAAAACTCCACCACTCCAGCTACTCAAGCCATCATCAGTGCACCAGGAGAGAGGCCAGCAAGCGGGACCACACATAGCCTCCACCAGTGCAGGACACCAACCGCAGACCCCTTCCACCCTCCTCTTCCCCTTTCTGCACACCTATCTCCCCTCCCCTTCAGTGCGAAATCGCCACGAGGTTGAAGCACTTTCCCAACAACAACAACAACAACAACATCATCATCATCATCATCATCATCATCATCATCATCATCATCATCATCATCATCATCATCATCATCATCATGACTCCAGACAGTTCTACGAGTACTGAAAACTAACAATGGTCGTCTGTGTTCTGGCGTTACCTTCAGTTTGGCTAGTTACTAGCAGGTAGGAAACGAGTTCTTTAATAAAAATGTGATGCCTCTTCTAGAAAACAGATTGTGACTACGATTCGTTGCGGAAGAGTCAGTTAAAAGCTGATGATAAGCTTTCAGAAGCCGTCTTCAGCAAAAAGCTATCTCTTCGCGCCGGTAGCTGGCCTAACACGGCTTCTCTACAACAGGCGTTTGTCATGTCGTATAAATTCCTTACACTGGCTATAGTGACTGTTTTGAAGTTTTAAATTCTTCAAATTTGTCTTACTCAGATTTGGTTAAATTGGTTGTATTCAAATAAATTCGTGCGTACGTGCGTGTGTACGTGTGTGTTTGCGCGCATGCGTTTGTGTGCGCGTGTTTATGCATGTGTCCGCGTGTGTGCGTGTCTGTGTGTGTGCATGCGTGTATGTGTGTGTGTGCGCGTGAGTGCGCGCGCGCGCGCGTGTGTGTGTTGACAGCCCCCATCTGTTCGTCACGTGCGTGCCACAAGAGCCCAGCCCAGAGACCCAGCAACCATGGGATGACGAGAGATCCCTCGCCACAGGGTGCGAACCTATAACGGCTTGCTGATGTTTTTAGTCAGGATGGCTCTGTACGTCTAACATGTTGGCTGACTGATCCAGTCTTCATCACTCCTGGAGCATTGAGAACGTGGAGACTTTCTGAAGGACATTTATAATTTGCCCTGCACGTGCTGCAGAATAAAAAGAAGCCCGTGCATTTCAACATCCAGAAGCACCAGCCTGAGGCAAAAGGGAGTAAGAGACCCCATACACGTGCTGGCAGAGTTTTTAAGAAAGACACGATACGCATTCAGATCCTCAGGAGCAAACACGACTTTGTAGCATTTAACCGTCACAAACCATCACCTAGAATTTGTGTTTCTGACGGCCATTTGGAGCAGCTAACAACCGATCGATATCAGACTAGGGTTTCTTGGAGGCGATAATCGTGAGTAAAGCAAGGTAGTGACATCAAGGCACCTGCGGTTGACGTCACTGCTGTTTTTGTTTGTTGCTTTATTCGCTCTAACATGAGCGTGACTACCTACTGTCAGCCCAGTCAATTGCAAGTTACTTTTTTTTAATTAAATATTAGTTTTGAGCATTTATCGCAGAGGAAAGAGACATGGTTGGTTGGTTGGTTGGTTGGTTGGTTGGTTGGTTGGTTGGTTGGTTGGTTGGTTAACCTCCCTCCGCAAACTGGGTGAATATCAGGACTGTGGACTATAGGTGGCATGGGGTCGTATTACTAAGCTACTCACTGAAAGAACCACCAGACTGAAAGAACCACCAGACTGAAAGAACCACCAGACTGAAAGAACCACCAGACTGAAAGCTGCAGTAAGATGGCCAGTGGTGGGAGGCAGTTTAATGTGCAGGGAGATGCCCAATGTATAATTCCAGGAAATATTCCTTGGCCAGACAAGGATTCGAACCAGCAGACTTCCACCTGCTACTCTGCGGCTCTACCAACCTATCTATCCAGGCCCCGCATGCAAAAGATTGTTCGCGTAGATTAATCTCTCTCTCTCTCTCTGTTATAACGGTTATTTAATAGCCAATCGTGCATCAGCCCCGATAACTGCTTTTTATGGTGAGGGATGGGGTGGGGGTACTGAACATGAAAGTACGGTCATCTCCCTGTCATCTCTGAATTCAGACATCAAAGACAGCGAGGGAATAAAATTAACCTGATAAGTGAATAACCGCTATTCAGTAGAGTCTTCTCCCTTTTACAGGCTGATTCGAGGGCGCGATTCCAGGAGGTGGCGCTCCGCGGGCCTCGCTTCGCCCAGTAGTTTGTTGATTCTTCTGATCTTCGACAGCAGTGGAGTTCGCCAGCCACTCGAGTCTGAGGATTTTTTGACAATCTTAAGGGCTGCTGCCAATCCAAACGTTTGCTTCTGAAAATTGCAGCGTCTGGAATCCTGTCGTTCTTATTCCAGTATTCAGAATTTGGTACATAAGGTTGGTAACATTGGTATTAATATTTAATACTTACCATATCCTATTTAGTACATAGTGAACTTTGTTATGAAGATTTACATTATTAATACATAGTCAAATACATAATACATTGTTATGAAAATCACAGTACAAAATGAAAATAATATCCCATGTCAGCATATCGGGAAAATGGTTTTCACTGGGCAGAATTTATTTTTTTGATAATTGTGATAATACCAGTCACGCGTCTATCCGGGAAAGTTTAAGTTTAAATTTATATCTAAATTATATTTTTAAACTATAAAAAAGCAAAATAATGATGCATCCATAACTAAGTGCTGTAGTAATATGGGATTTGGAAAGTAACTTAAATGTTGCTGAAGAATTGCTTGACTTAATATCTCTACATAGTACTGCGACGCGATCAGTTTCAAGGACTGGAAGCAACCAATGAAAATGCAATATTACCGCAAATGTTGTTCTTTAAGATTTCCAATGAATTCTGTGTTTTGGCCCTAATTCTATCCGTCACCACTTCCTCGTAGCCCTTATGTTAATCCGAAACCCTAGGCCGAGAGAAATAAGATGACAGGAATACGCTAGGAAGGACGAGTTTAGCCAGTAAAGGAGGAAGACAAAGTGGAGGAGGTTGCACTGTGCTGTTTGTCTGCCACGGGTCGGTTATATCCGAAACACTGTCGGCTGACATCCGGCGTACAGATTCGTCTGCAACTCTCAAAGTTGATTCAACTTCTTTCTTTTGAAGAAGATTTCTCACCAGGCAAGCGGATACTGTGTCGGTCGGTGATCTAAAATCGTAACAGCTCACCCCCCCCCCCCTCTCTCTCTCTCTCCTTTCCTCAGCGGGAGCTTTGAGTGCATAAACACACGCACGTAATTACAGATCAGGGGCATGTGGGGTAGATTAATGAACAACCCTACAGAGGCGGAAAGAGAACAAGGCTGATGTTGAAAATGAACTGGGTGTGATCTTCGTCACAGACAGTGCAACTAACGAATGATGAGTTAAGACCACCTGTTGCACTTGACAAAAGTCGCGGTAGGCGTCATTTCCTGTCGGTTCCAGTCGAACAGTGTAAGGCCCACTTTTCGTGATCCTCCGATTCAAATGATGGAGGGGTGGTGGGGCTGCGGTAGCTGTTGTAGTGGTAGGACGTAGTATTAGCTGGGGGGGGGGGGGGTAGGTTTTGGGGTACCAGGGCGTGTCAACACCGGTGGGCCGTGCATAGCACCTGTTAAGGAAGCCTGTCAACTCCATTTTGACAGTCATTTAGTCTGGCCCGTCCCCGATGTAGACCTTTCTGGGTTGGTATGATCTACTGGGGGGGAGGGGTACACTTCCCCCTGCAGAGCTTCAGGGATCATCAGGGCGCTCCAGCTTCTCCGCAAGGCGTCAGTCGTTTGGGGGGGGGGAACAAACAAACAAACAAACAAACAAACAAGGCGGGATGAGGTCTGTGTACTAAGTTCTGTGTCGTACATTCGTCGCAGACCCTGTATCAGAATGCTCCCCTGTTTGTATTCCCCTAGCCCCCTCGTGTTTCTATCTGCTTACAAAGACACGTGTTTATAATTGCCTCACGATCGTCGCACGCATGCGAGTGTAAAAACGAAGTGTGCAGCTGCAGTAGGGTTCTGATGCCCCTCACTCCCCTCCTCCGGCAAGCTGCGCCGCGAGATTGCGCTAATAGTCAGCGTAGTTCTGTCAACACTATCCCGTTTCCACGCGGGCCGCGGCTTTCACTTCGTGCGCATGCGCTGTTGAGAAACTATGTCTGCACCGCAGGTCGCCGCGGTTGTGCGGAGTGAAACGGAAGCCCGGGGAAGCTGTGCGGGAAAAATTATCCACGATGAGCACGAGTCTGTGGCGGAATGTTAAAAGGATGGGAGGGGGCTGAGAGATTTACTCGCGGGTGAGCAACTGTCAAAGAAATTCCAGTCTGGAGGACTGTGGACGTACGAAAGCTGACCAACGAAAGACACTTGATTTGTTTTTTGCCCGGTGTAGTAATTAGCGTGTCAAAATCACGCGAATCGAACACATTAAAGAAGAAGAAAAAAATAGGTCTCCTCTGCTTACCGTTATCGGTGAAGGCGTGTAGTTTGTCAGCGTTGGTTGTATTTATTCCTTTCGCCATCTAGACAAGTGCCGTCCTGGCAGAGTCCTGCTGACACACGTCCATTTCAGGTTGCTGACCGCTGGAATTTCTAGCACCATTGTCGTCTGTTGTGGATTAGCGATAACATCAGCAGCTGACGCCTCCTCAACTCTGACATCTCCAGCACGGACCACGTGACGTGCTGGAGTTGTCAGTTCTGAACAGCAGCTGCTGTTCTCCCCTGATCCCGGTCACCACAGGGTGTGGGATGGGGATGCAGCAACGATGCTGACCCCTGGCCATGCTGACCGGGATTAGGAGGAACCTGTCCAGCCCTGCCATCTTGAGCAACTGGCAGCCCCTTCTGACTCCTGCCGTCATCACCATCTGATGACCCGCCGCAGCACACCTGTCTGTAACGGACTCTGTCGGGTGCACCAACCCACTGCAAAAACCTCCTTGTCTATTTACATATTTCTCCTCTTACCCTACGACCACCCTCCGTTTCTGGGGTTGGACCTCTTGAAACAAACCTCCCGCATGTGTTCGCTTCTTTTGACAGTTGACTCGAGATTCTTGACATGAACGTCTCAACTGCACAAGTTTGTGCTCAAAGTTTTCACCTCTTGTTTGTCTCTTCCGTCTGCTTTCAATAGTCGCAGGACTTACTGACTGCGACTCATCATTTCGTTTTAGAAAGGACTTGGTAGACGGCAAACACTTTTCTTGTGAATATTTCCGTCTCTCAAACACTTTAGTTTCAGAATCTGTTATATGAATTGAATTCTTCCTTCATCGACAAGAGCCGGACAACGATATCGAACCGTCTTTTCTTTCTCATGAACGTTACCTTTCTGTCTGTCTGCCTGCCTGTCTGCCTGTCTGTCTGTCTCTCTTTCTTTCCTTGAAATAAGATATTAAGACATTTTAGAAATAAGACATTAAAACATCAAACACCCCAAATGGCAGGATTTTCATTATTATTTCTGGGAGGGAGAGGGTGCATGGATACGGAGATATGATTATATTNNNNCCCCCCCCCCCCCCCTGCACGTACATTTTGCGGATAAGAGATTAATGAAGACGACTCACTCTCGACATAAAGAGATGAATGGACACATAAAGAGACACGCCTGTCGTGTTGTTGTTGTTGTTGTTGTTGTTGTTGTTGTTGTTGTAGGTGAGTATTTGTTAGTGTGGTTTGAGCATGTGTACTTGAGGGCCTGGGTGCGTGCGTGAGTGTTTCGCATCTTGGGTGCATTTCTAGGTTGTTGGGGGTTTATTTTGGTAGGTGTACGCCAACTAAAGCGAAAGCGTCAGTTTCCACAAACAAAGAAAGGTGAAGGTCTCAAGGAAATTGTTTAAGCAATAGGATAGTCAAGAATACATACTCGGGCAACTTGAGATTTTAGACGGAAAGCAAGCGAACAAGAAAGCAAACTGTAAGTCCCCGTCAGTTTTCACAGTTCAGGTATTCCGAGGGAAATGTATCACGAAATCTGTCATTTCGTGCTGCACAATGGGTTAAAGAGTAGCAAAATTATGGTGGAGAATGATATCATAATATGTGTTTTTCAAGTTGCTCTAAAAGTACGTCTTTCCATGAACGGACTTTTATTAAATTACCTTTTTCTCTGCCTGATTGTTATGCAAACTGTTCTGCTGCAATCTATAATTCTGCAGCTACAACAGTTTCTTTTGTTGTCGCCATCACATTCCTTTCCTGGTTATCGTCAAAGTTGTCGTATGTTATGCACATGTGCAAGAAGACATTAGACCCAGAAAAACTGCCTCACTTTTCTGGTTTGTATCCTCTGTCCCTCTAGCGTATCACAAATTTCAACATATTCATCGATCTGTTTCGGCTTCTTGCCCATATGCACCGTTTCCCCCCAAGAAATTTAAAAAACATCTTGAGATGTGCGAAGGACATAGAAGCTAGGAATGTTATTTGCAGACGTACTTACATTTCAGAGAAACGCGTAACGTAAGGGGAAGACACACACACCCCTTAATAACCTCATTTGCATATACATTTCAAGACACTTTGTAATTTTTATGTGTGGACACTGAATGCAGTCGCACTAACCCTCTGCTCTGATAGTGACACATGGAGGTTCACGACATTGAGTGAAACTTACTTTCATTTCAGTAACTGCTCCACCCCACCCACCCAAATTCCACTCTTGTCCCACTTTCGCTCCTTATGTTTCAGCAAAGATGTTCATTCTCTGCCCGACAGTTGCCTCAGCCACAGGTTTTGCGACCTCCTTCCCCCGCCCTCGGTTTTTAAATGTGTTCTGTCTGCACATCACATCTCCCCAGTTACTGCCTCGTAGTGCAGTCAGAGCATGGAATATCACCCCCACCTTCTTTCATCCTTCGTCGAAGGCGTTGGGCCGTTTAATTTACGATACTGTAAACAGGTACGGCAAGCCATAGCTGCACGTTCTTTTCACTTTGTACGCAGCAGCACTGAAAGAACATATGGCCTGCCGTTTCCGCAGACCCTGTTGTTTGCCACGCAACTCACCCCCCCCCCTTTCCTCAATGCAAGACGTGTATGAAAATAAACTCTTGCCTGGTTGTCATCTATGGGACTTTCAAAACCTACAGATAATGAGGCTCTAGGAAAGTCCCCATTGGGGTTACAAACTCCACTGCCTGCATAGCTCTGCTTGTGGCCAGAGGGGTGAACTAGAAGCCCTCATAATATGCACGAGAGAGGTACGAAGGCCACTGGCTACTGACAGAAGGGAAACAACAGGTTTAATTTTCTCAAAGGTATGATTTCCGACAGGAAGGCAAAAGCCTCTCAGAACTCATCTGAACTGGGGACAAAGAAGAATTGAAACAGCAAAGGTCAACATAGGTCAAGCTCACCACGACACTCACTCTTACATAATAAAAAAAACCCCAGAGGTTGAAACTTGTTCTGTGCATCAGGCAGTCTCGTGATGACCTCGCGAATCTTTCATGTCAATCTGTAATTCCATATGCTGCCTGATGATGATGATGATGATGATGATGATGATGATGATGATGATGATGATGACAACGACGACGGCGATGATGATGATGATGATGATGATTTACGAAAGCAGTAGTATGCCGTCATCATAGAGCTCTAACAAATAAACGGAAGATTCAATATTTTGACATGATTTTCTTGTACCTAAAGGGATCGAGTGTCTACGTCAATTTTAAACTGATTCTAGGGAGAGAAGACTTAAGGGAGATTAAAAACCAAAAAGGAATAGCTGTCATCATTCCAGCACGTGTAACACTGGATTTCGTTCTCCCAACATTCTAATTACCTCACATAGGAAGTCGAATTCGTATACAGGGAATTACTTTGCGTGTGGGATTTGATTAAATTTTGAGGAGATTGGTTCATGCTCAAATCTCAAAGGAAAACGCATTCTTCTTCCGGGCAGTCAGCGGCAGAGAATATTTGACCTTCAAAACATGGCTACTAAAGATTCGCCTTGTCTCTTGAGGGCACTAATGCTTTTCCCATTTTCTACGCCCCTTGCTCGAGTCCTTCCTCGCTCTACCATGCCCGTTTGGCCCTCTCTGGGAGGGAGGGAGTGAAGGACAGAGGCTGAGAAAAGAGACAATAAACCCGATTAAAGTAAGGCTGGAGGACAGTTTTAGCGCCGGAGAATGCCGAAAATTTCAGTAGGAAGCAAAAGTGACGTTCTCTCCAGAAGGACAAGCTAGGCCTACTGTTTTTAGTCTAGACCAGAGTGTAGCTTTTTACGTATTCATGAGAATCATCGCGCAACTCATTATTGTTCATATTATGAGGAAACAGAAGACGGAGGAAAAGATTTAAATCCATTCCAGGAATGTTGAAAAAAACATGCTGTTCAGGTCAATCACACCGTTGAAATCTTTGTTGAAATCTTTTCTCTTTGACTGTGCAAACAAGTTCCATGCTGTCCAAGATCGTAGAGAAAACATCCAAGAGGAACAAAGTTACCTTCTGACAAATCAACTTCTGATACGGATTGTGTACTTTGCTTCTAGAGGCTTTCAAAAAGGCATGTTATGTGTGGAAATTGAGCTCTCTTTTGTCAGGTCTATTGGACCAGTGGTGCAATTTATCCACACAGGTTCAAATGACACTCACAGAAAATTTCTGAAGAGTAATATTTTGTGGGTGCAAATGTATGTGCATATCTGCGTGTGTACTGTATATAATTATTATTTAAACACCTAGATTATATAAATATATGCCTTCATCCTGCGAAACTTTTGTATATTTCAAGGCCCTTGACAGTGGAACGGGGCTGAAGTGTCTTAGGGGGTTCAATATACCCACTGTTCCCCTACTTCTTCTCGTGCTCTGTGTTCAGAATAGGATATTTGAAACGAGAGTTCGTTTATCATTCATGCGTCATCCCGTTACTATAACAACAGGTACGCCGAGTACACACTGTTGTGCATGCACCCGCAAAGAACACTAAGCTCTCAAGAATTGTACTCCTAGTATAATAAAGGCATCACAAATGTTGCATCACTGTTTAATTGTGAGAAATGTGGAACTCATAATAATGCTGAAGCTTATATAGCATGATATCCCAGCAATATGTGTTGTGTACTGTGTTTTACACTATATGGATTAAGAAAACAACTAGAGCATAAAAACACTACCCAGTCAAACTTTTTACATTACAATGATGGAAACCTAATAATTACCACCACAAAAAAACTATTCATGAGACAACAATAAAATACTATAAACACAAATATCAAACAATGCCAAAAATAAAATGGTACAGATTAAAAAACTTAAACATAACAGGCTTCACGACCTAAACAATTGAACAGATGCTTGCTGATGAAGTGTGAAATTTTCGCTTTTAATGTTACTGCAGCTTCTCTACAACATACTGACCTTTCACCTTCTAGCCTGACTCCCGCCGGTTCTTGACGTCATGATCGAGATTTTCCCACTTTATTTTATTTTATTGGTGGGGGGGGGGGGGGGGATAGTTTCAAACTTCACTTGTAAACGCAAAATCTGCTTATTAATAAATCCAAGTAGTGACAGATTAGAATTCCATGATAGGAAATCAGAGGGTTTACAATAAACTGTTAATAAAATATTTGAATTTGAATGTTTTCATGAATGGAAGTTTCGTATCCACAAGCTACACTTTAAAATTATGAGTAGAGGGCCTAACAGCAGCAACATGAGGGCGACCCAAAGTTTCCGATGGGAAAAAAATGCCAAATCAAAACAAAGAAAAAGCGAGGTTCCTCTATAATATATTTGCAAAAGAGACAAAAATATTGAAACTCAGAAATGTAATGATTCTTTTTTAAAAAGTCATCCCACGCCAAAGAAACTGCATTAGCAAGAATCAGTGTAAGAAGAAAGGAACTCTAGTTTATTTTAAATGCTGCAGCTATTTTCCTCAAAATCTGAACAGCGAATTACAAGAAAAAAAGAAGTCAGTCATAGAGGACTCTTGTGCCACGACATCAAGAAAAAGCTCTGCTTCAGTATGTCTTTAAAAAAATGACCAGCTGTTGATGAAGTTGATGGAAAGCCCTCCTAGCAAAGGGGAGCAATCGCTGCAACTTATCTGCAAATTATGTTCAAAGAGCAGGTGTGAGCCACTTGGGAGGTCGCGGCACAGCACTGGACTCGCGCGCTCTCATACGCACTCATAAGCGTTCATGCAGGTGCACTGATGGTGGTCCGCGCTGATTTAAAGAAAATCGAAAACATTTTGCAACTGTGGAGGAGTTCAGTACTTTTCCTTCGCCGGCAATGTTCTTTTCTTGTCGTTTCTTGTTGTTTTTACAAGAACAAGAGTACAAGAACAAGAGTATGTGAACAGAAGATATTTAAAAAAACTGAATAAATGAAACGGAAATGAGGAAGACAGTGAAACATACCCAGACTTAAACTTGCGCTTTTGTCAAGACTGGCGCCAGTGGTGTGCGACTGGGGCCTTTGCTTACTTTGCGGTCGCAAGATCTATTTGCCCATTGTATTTCACGTGCACATTTGTGTATGGACATACAGGTTTCTTCACCTGACCGTCAAACGAGCTGTCCACTCACTCGGCAGGTGTTACGGGTCTTCCTTTCACCAGTAATTCGGATATCTTCAGTCCACTCATCGTCCGCCTCGCTCTCTTTCTAATGTCTCACTGATCCTCCTTCAGTGTCTCACTGGTCCTTGTCTCAAGTGGGACTGTCTCACGGGACTGATCTGCCTCTCACTGGGATCCATGTGCCTCTCACTTGGACTGATATGGCTTTCTCCTTGAGGCTGATTCGCTTCTCACTGGGAGTGATGTGCGTCTCCCCGAAGCTAGTTAGTTATTTTAGAAGGACAGTGCTTCCACCTCGCTGTGATTTCGCACTGAGGGAGGACGTGGTCCTATTACTGATCTATGCACCGAAAGAACCACCAGACTGATAGTTCCTGTAAGATGACCAATGCGGACAGGAAGCTTAATGTGCAGGGAGATGGGCAGATGGAGTTTGGATAATGTATAACTCCAGGAAATAATCCTTGCCCACAGCTGGATTCGAAGCAGTAACCTTCCACCTACTAATCTGCAGCTCTGCCAACTGAGTTATCCAGGCCCCTGTTCCTCGAAATAGGGGTGGGCTGCCATTTCTTAAGGGGCTCAGGCAGGCGTAATTTGCATAGCCGGTTCGGCTGTGCCAGAAAGCAGTGCAGATGAGCCCTGCTGACATCACCTGCTCTCTGTCCCAGTATCCTGGCCCCTTCCCCTCCTCAAGTAACTTGAGGGGTGGTGACGCGCGTTATTTCCAAATTAGGACGCGAGACAGCGAGTACAAGCATTTCTATCTGTTCGCTCGCTAATTTGCTAGAAAAATCACAACAACCTGATTTAGTTCTTTGGAATGAGAGCGGCATGTTTGATGGCCATGTGACGCAGTACCTTTAAAACCACCTCATCAAATCTCAGAGCGATTCAGCCCACCAGGGAAGAAAGTTCACGGAAGGGGCAACAACCCGAGTACTTCAGATAAATATTCACAAACAAAACGAGAAGTTTGTGCAGGCATGTCACAGCTCTTCCAATGCCCCAGTTTCCAATAAACCGTTGAAAGCTCGCTTGGTCAGTGATGTCCGAGGTAGCTAGGATGTCGGACAGAATCATGTGACTACATTGTGCACATGCGTGCTTCACTTCGATCAGTAGCTTAGGATAAAATGCTGACTGCATATAATGTTGATAAAGAAAGACTGATCAAGTCGACATTCCCCCGCCCCAAGTAAAAAAAAAGGGGGGGGGGGGAACGAGACAAACAATGTCAACTAAATGACTAAAACCAAACAAGCGAGGCAAAGAGTCAGACAAATATAGGTTGTTGCTCCTACCAACAGATGCCTTGTGGGCTTCGCCGCTTTGAGGTGAGGCGAGATGGCTTTAAAAGGTCCGAAACTTTCAAAAACGCCTCCCCTCCAGATCCACTCCCCTCTCCCCCTTAGTGGGAAATCACCGGAAGTTAACATTAAACAGGCTGGAAGGCTGAAAGTATGTCTGTACTAAAAGGGGTAATGAATGAGGGGTGCATGGGGTGAGAAAGAGATAGTTGTACATCAACGTGTTATGTGAGACACAGAAGAACATACGCTCATACATATAAAATAGCAAAGCGATATAATTAACTGTAATGTGAGCACTGGTTCAATTCAACTTTTTTCCCTCGAGTCTGAGCTGTTTTTGCCGTGGCGAATGAGGGAATAAAGCAGAGCTCACGCGGTCGTTCTCTGGGTCCAACTCTCTCACTTTCCTCTCCTTCTCTTTTCTTTCTCTTCACCCTCTCTCCTGATCTGCTGATCTGCGTCAGCTTTATGATCTTCAAAAACTATTACAAAACTCCTTCCCAACTCAGTTTATCAGCAGTATTTGCAAGCAGTTCTTCCAGCCTTACCAGAAATGTAGCTCCCTCTATAAAGAAGTGCAGCACAGAGAAGCCTTCGATTGCTTTTGAATGCTTATATACCGTTATCTACCCAAAATTTCAAGTTCCATTAGATGTTGAAAATCTTGTCTATTGCCCATTTGTTATTAGATCAGCTGATTATATATTTATAATATACCTTGTTTTGTTGTGTTAATATACCCACTCCCTCAATTCCCCCCAATCGCTTATGGGTTTTAGCCTTTGAATACACGAATTCTTAATGTCATTGTCCTCTTTCTCTCTCCCCTTCTCTTTCTCTCCTCTCTCCTTTTCTGTCTCCTCTCTCTCTGTCTCTCTGCTGTTTCTTTCTTTTTCTTCTTTCTCTCGCATGCACGCACACACATACGCATATACACACACGCACTCACTTAGCATCTAGGCACGGTCTTCTGAACAACTCAAGTTTGTATCATACTCTGGGATGTGGCAGGTGCGGCCCGTAGCATAACGGTAACGCTACGCGTGTTCGCCACCGATACAGAAGGTTGTGGATTGCGCTCCAGCAACCAGAACACATACTTTTGCACCAGTATCTCTCTCTCTCTCTCACTGTCTCTCGCTCTCTCACACACACACACTCACGCGCGCCGCGCTCACACACACACAGGTCTCTCTAACATGTGGTAGTATTGCCAAATAAAGTTTGACTACCTCCCCACTGCAGTCACGGATCAATTACGAAAGGCGCTCACGCGGAAAATTACTGCACCGGAAGGCGGTGCCAGATCAAAGACTGGAGGCCAACTATCATTCCAGACGGTGGTTGGCTGCACAAGACGGTGCGCGTTTGCGCATCGCGTTCGCATGCGGGGATGTAAGAACAATTAGGAACTGTTGCACCGTGCGTTAACAGTGGGGGTGAGGGAAGAGAAAGGGCGGGAGGGCTAGAAATGAGTTTTATAGACGCGAGGAAGGCGAGCGAAGGTAGCAGGAGCTCAGTCTGGGCGGGGCAAGAGTTCATGGGAAGGAAGAAAACAAAGGAAGCTATGAGCAAAGGCGAGTTTTATAGGTGTGATCGACGAAAACGTTGATGTTGTACGGCTAGCCAAAACAGTCACATAAGGAAACTTTAGAACTAAAAGAAATCAGTTTAACCAAGGAGAATTTAAATTCATGCAGGTGGAATTGCAGCCAGTGGACGATCACGATTGTGATCAAGTGATCAGCTTCACCTACGTCAAATCAATTTTCGTCAAGGCGTAAGTATTTATATCTAGGTGTAATTCGTACCCAATCTGATCATGGTTTTCAATGAAAAGATATCGGTGTCTTTCCTTTTGGGAATTCCTTTAGCATTCACTGCTCATCGTGGCTGACGCGTCGTTGAGA
>SMGT01012151.1:5259-21342 GCA_004794575.1 Lanistes nyassanus | reverse complement strand
TTGTGATCAAGGGATCAGCTTCACCTACGTCAAATCAATTTTCGTCAAGGCGTAAGTATTTATATCTAGGTGTAATTCGTACCCAATCTGATCATGGTTTTCAGTGAAAAGATATCGGTGTCTTTCCTTTTGGGAATTCCTTTAGCATTCACTGCTCATCGTGGCTGACGCGTCGTTGAGACAATACGTATGCAGTCTCGATCACTGGGCTGTCAGGGGTTGAAACGTCTGAAGTCATTCCGTGGGGTTACAGCTTCAAGCCGAAAGGATGATGTCATTGGTGAAACCATGATCGGACTGGACTGATGTCATTGGTGAAACCATGATCGGACTGGACTGATGTCATTGGTGAAACCATGATCGGACTGGACTGATGTCATTGGTGAAACCATGATCGGACTGGACTGATGTCATTGGTGAAACCATGATCGGACTGGACACGAATTACGTCTAGGGGCAGTCACGCCTCGACCAAGTGGCTTGGGTCAGGTAACCACTGTCGTGATGTGTGATTGGCTGCAAATTCCACCCAGGTGAAATAAATTGCTCCTAAATGTAGTTCGCTCCTGTGACGGCTTTGGCAAGCCCTAATGTTACTATCTAGCGTCTCTCGGTTTCATAAAACTGGCCCCAAGCGAGCAGCAGGTTGCGCGTTTATCTGGTGCAGCAGGCCCCGCAAGGTCGGCCCCCGTGAGTGCTGCCGGCTTCTTGATTAGCGCGGTCACAGACAAGCCGCCAGCGCGGGCCGCATCCCTTCACCAGTCTCCCGACCACGGCCTGCTCCCATGTGCGCCGACCATGCAAGGGGTCGGGGTCAGGCGCTTGATCAGTCATGTGGCAGTCCTTTCGCTGTTCGCGGAAGCCTCGGTAATAATAAATGTGATGTAATTTCTGCACCTGAACAGAGCGGAAATGTGCGCTTAAGCAAAAGAAATCCGCGTGCATCTTGCCTTTAACGGAAAAAGAAAGTCGTGAGTGCAGTTGTGGGGGAGTGCAATCTTTCTGCCATTCTAAGGCCATTGCCTTAATGGTTTACTAAATAAGTCGCTTTGTATATTCAAAATAAAAAGCAAGCCATGTGCCTGACTGATCGCGAACAGTTCGCGCCATAGCATGTCCGGGTCGCAAGTTTGCAATTCCCACTGATTTGGGGCACAAATGCGTAGACTACCTTTCGTCCCGCTTAAATTATCCTGCGGGACTTGTAGTTATACTTGAACTTATGCATGAAAACAATTAAAAGTCCTGCCTAATACCAAACTCTAATTCTACCCTAACCCCCATCCCCCTAAATTGGAAGGTAGTAAGGATATAGAACCTACGACTTTTGAACTGTTTAGCCCAGTGTCTTTAATTACTATTCAGCTATCGATCACCACAGATTGATCGTTTCACTATAAGCAGTGACGCTGTGTAGAGGTCATGGCTTGACCTATAGTTATCTGTTGTTGTGGTTAGCAACTGGGATGCGCATGCGCAGCGCACTTAGTATGCCGCACTGGCGTGCCCCAAGTCGGTGGGAATTGTAAACTCGCGACTGGGTCGGCTGGAAGGCTCAGACAGCCACCCGAGATATGCGGTGTTAGAGCAACCAGAAGCTATGTCAAACCACACACCTACCTCCAGTTTGTGTTTATTTAGAAAGAAATCCAGGCAGCTAAAGCATTGTTACGTTGGTCATACATTTAGCATGAGAATGCACTGATGAACACATCAAACATTTGTTGGCTCAGTTGGGTTTTTTCTCTCTTTTGCTTTTGTATTATGGCCGAAGTTACAGGCAGAATTAATTGCGAATCCCCGGGACAGGTTGCATAACAGTGCGCATGTTTGTCAAATTATACGGTTTACCTATATTTCTGAAAGCAGGGATGCGGGAAGAGAGTGGGGAGAAGTGAGAAAGAGAGGTGAGAGAGAGAGGTGAGAGGGTGTCGGGCTGCAGGGGGAAGTGTAGAAATACATATAGCTGCCGGCTGAAAAACAGAGTACGCGTGTCGTGTTCTCATGGAAGCAAGACAAGAGTATGAAAGGTTGTGTCGAGGCGTCCTGAGGGCTTAAATTTAATAGCGGCATTAAATCCATCCACATGGTGTTCCGCGAGGGGAAGTAAGGCCCACAGTTTCAAGCGACAAGGGACGTAACCGGACACTATTGAAACGACCAGCGGTGTGAAACTAAACCGCACCGTGGTTCGGTCGGCCGCTTTGTTGTGGGGGTTGTTTAGAGCCTGTAGACGTGGGAGGGTCTTGTAGGCTGCACAGCTTCAGGCAAGTTTAGGTAATTAAAACGCCAAAGCGGAGAGATCTGTGCTGCCTACCTGCGAACACCTCTGAAGCACCCCGTGCGTGTTTATTTTCTGTCAACGGTCTTGCTGCCCGTTACCGACTTTTCTGGCTAATAAACATAGCTGTCTGGCGGTGTGCTGGAGGTAATTTGGCTAACCTGGCTTGCTTGCTTGTTTGTTTAGTCAATTTTGTACATTGCCGTCCTGCTGCTTAGGAGATGCTCATTCAACAGAACAACGAAAAAAAGCTCCGCAGTGAAAACAAAAATTAAACCAAGGAAAAGACGCTTCCGTTGAGGGAGGAATAAATGATCCTGCAGGAACATGACAGCGCAGACAAAAGCCCGCAGCCACGTGCCTGACAGCAATATGACCAAAATTAGGAGGTGAAAATGCATGTCTAAAGACTCCAGTAACATGGCGAAAGTAGATAAGCTGTACTCGGTTCAGTCACTCTCGAATTCAGCAGCTGTTATTTTAAAGGCAGTTGCTTTCTTTCCTCGTTACTTCCTTCTGTCCTTCTTTCCTTCTATGTTTCACTTTGTCTTTTTTCTCCTTTCTTTTTTTTTTGCAGTGGTTTGAGCTTTTGTTTTGTTTTTTTCTGTGTGTGTGTTTTGTTTTTTGTGTTTTGTTTTGTTTTTTTTCCACTGGGAAGGGTGGAGGTTGGTTTGTTTTTATATGCTTTGTTTTTATATTTTTGTCTGTGTTTTGTTTTAATATTTGGTTACTCTCTAGTGATTTGATGGATGTTTGGCTCCTGCTGTAGTCCGTCACAAGACCTTACAAGGTGCTTCAGCTTCGTTTAGGGTAGTATGATGTGTAATGTACATGATATCATTAAAATGTGGTTTTAACTGTAGCCGTCATGCTTACACACTTGTCAAGACGTGTTTTATGTCGCTTTATATAGAGAGGTCGGATTACACGCGAACGCACACACGCACATGCATAGGTTAGAGCATTCTCTCTCTCTCTCTCTCATTTGAGGTATTCCCCGTTCAACAATTCTCCTTTGAGCTTGAACATCAATCCCCGTTACAACTATTCCGACTTTGATCTTTAGTTTTATTTTCCGTCAGTACCTGGGGAAGAGGTAGAATAACATCACTGTGATGCAAATTAAGGTCACAGGTCAACTAAACTGAGCATGCAAAGAATTCATGTGTTCATCTGTATTATCTTTCCGTTCTCGTCTCCTCCCGCTTTTCTCATCTCCCTCCCCCATCATCCCCCCCTCTCTCTCCCTCTTTCTCTTTCCTCTTTCCATGTATCTCTTTTCCATTCGTCCGTCCCCCTAATAAGTGTGTGTGTGTGTGCGTGCGTGCGTGCGTGGGTGTGCGCGCGCGTGTGTGTGTGTGTGTGTGTTGAGACGGGCATTACGTTGTGTGTGATTTGTGTGTTTATGTCTGTGTATGTGTATTTCGCAGCAGTAAAACACTTGCCACAAGGACAACTGGGACATTAGGTTATGAGTTCGGAGCTCCTTTCCGCCACAAGTTTATTTTTCTTGGCGACTGTTTTTAGTACTGATTGCATCACCGTGCAAATTGTATCATTTGCAAAACTCGGCATATCAAGAAACTCATCGGTTTCGAGAAAAACAAAAACAAAAATTTCTTTTGCGGACACGTCTTCCGCTGAAAATACTCAAAATCATTTCATTCGAGCACAGAAGCACTTGGTACTAATCATTTGCAAACCGGCATATCAAGAAAATTCGCCAGTCTCCAGAAACCCAAGGAAGAACAAACCCAAAAAATCTTCTTAGGACACGCCTTTCGCCGAAAACACTCAAACATAATTCACTGGAGCACAGAAGCACTTGTTGCTGAAAATGATAGTTTGAGAAGTTTGCTTTCGTCTCGTAGCAAATGATTTCTTATTAGCTCGGCTGCCGATAAACTGCTTGCTTTCAAGACGAAGAGGAAGACCGGGGAAATTGAATTTGTGGTCACATCAGATAAAGAACAGACAGAACGGCACTCCGGCACTCCGCTTCTCTTGCGGGAAGAGGGCGGGGGAGAGGGCGGGGGAGTGTACAGGAACGCTAAAACCACTCACTCCCGGCAGAAGAGCTGTTCTCTAACATTAGAATTCTTTGATCTAACATTTACTGAGTTGTCAAGAAGGTGATTTCGACAAGTCCTTGTTCTCGACCAATGGCGTGTTTCCTTCCCAACGAATATGATTTTTTCTTAGTTGCTGCGGGAAGAACCAGTGCAGACTTCCAGCCCCAGATAACCCGAAGACCACTTCTCTCTGGCACTGCGTCCCAGTGTCTGCAGGTAAGACCTCATCGAAGCAATTTTCAGCCTCTTTACACCAGGTCTTCGTTCTCAGAGGCTGCGCCAAACGACCGTGATACAAACGGAGATTCCTGCGATGACTCCGTGAGAGGCATTCACTGTTTGAAGTGCGCTAAGCTTTCGGCGCCCAGCTTCATTCTGCAAAGCCCTTAAGTCCTAGAGACAGAAGGAACATGGAAGGGAAATATGACGTTCAGTGAAAAACAGCAGATGGTTTTAAAACTCAAAGAATAATCTTCGGAATTTTTTTTAATGAGCAAGTTATTAACGTTATTTTCAGGATTTTCTTTCTTTTCCCCTCTTTCCCCCTATACAGCTTACACGAACATAGAACAGCATCTGTTTTCAAGCTGTTTTCTGTGTACGGGTTATTGTAACTTTTAGTATCACTCTGCAGAATGGAGAAAAAGTAACATTCTTGCTCTCAAAATCAACAGTCTGGAAATGTATTCGCATGAATTTGAGTCTTTGCATTGATAATATAGAAAGCTATAAAATATCTTCACGAAAAGTGATTAGCGTAATAAAAAAATTCGTTCTCGTTACTCGGAATGCAAAATGGAGAAAAGTAATATTCTTGTTCTCAAAATCAAGTATCTGGAAGAATAATCGTATGAATGTGGGTCTAAGCACTTCACTCCGGTTACTCCAAATGCCAAATTCACGTGGATACATGGTGTTATTACTTTGAAGAAGCGAGGGACATTGTCGCCTTCGCAGCACTCTTTTTCCCTTTTGCTTCAGCATGCTTAAATTCTCTCTGAAAACATAGCAACTTCACAAAGTTTCACTCAAACACGATATTAGCTACACAAAGTTTCACTCAAACACGATATTAGCTACACAAAGTTTCACTCAAACACGATATTAGCTACACAAAGCTAATCTAACCCAAACCTTGACAGTTTTGTTTTAACTTCTACTTCAGCCCGCGTTGGACGTAAATATGCAGTAAGCGCAACTTTGATAGCTTTTGCAAACTCTTCGTGAACGGCGTTTATGTGTTGTTTGCATGCCCTTTTTCTCGGGGTAGTGTGTGTGTGAGAGAGAGAGAGAGAGAAATCGAGGTCCCAGAAGCATTCCACGCGAAATGGCAAAACGCCCAGCAAAAGTTTACGTGTTCTGACAATCTAAGGACACCTTTTTTTTAAAGAATAAGAATGCTTCTTTATTATGAAAACAAATGACTGGCCAGCAAACACCCAATTAATTAAAAACAACGGTTTGATTCTGTAGTTGTAAGCGAATATCCATTTTTTTAAAATTGTGAAGTTATTTCCATAAAGTATCTGCGGTATGTCTACTGCATCAGTTAGTTTTCCAAGAACAACTCACCCAGTGCCTTTTAAACAAAAAAGCTACTGCTCTGCTACATTCTTGCTGAATTGTATCTTGCCCAGCCAAAAAAGGTTTAGCGATTAACACCGTGTCACTCTATCAAAAGCCAGGACAGTCCAGATACGCAAAGGTAAAGCGTTTGTAGCCTGGACTCGTGTGTAGTGAGTTCAGATCCCGTCTGCACTGTAAATGTACTCTCTGCTGTCTGCCATGAACTACAGCTGCTGGTTCAGCGTCAAATAAAACCACCCACAATATCGATTCAAAAACTCACTTCGTACGAGAGGTCCCTGCGTGTAAAGAGGGCAACAGGGTACCACCCCCTTCTGGTAAAACGATCCTCCACGAGGAAGAAGTACCATTATGGAAACAGACAAGTACTGAAAATGTCTTTTTGGTCGCCACTTGTAGTCCCTGCACAGCCATAGCCTGCGATTTATGACGCGAACCCACGACCTCTCGCCTCGCAGGACGCCTTAACCGTTAGACCGCCAGCTGCACCAGGCACGGCAGGAGCAGTCCACCAGTTCAAATAAGCAATGTCGCAGCCATATTATTCGCTAAGCGAAGGTCAAAACATACTTTTGTCATTACAGTTGTCTGCCAGTGGACACAGAGTGACTTATTCCAAAAAAAACTGGTGAAAATGTTCCTTTCAAATGTTACTTGCGACAAATCTGGGGTCCCGCGAGGGTCTTTCTATTTTTGCTTAAAAACACACCGGGGGAGCTCACTGGGGGTGTAAATAGCAGGAGATCCAAGAGATCGCTGTGTGTGTGTGTGTCTGTGAGACACAGAGAGAAAGAGATATGTGCGTGCCTGTGGGTTATCGGTACTCCATCTTTTCCCAGCGAAACTCACGAAAATAAATTCCATAGTATTTTCCATGTGCTAAAAGTTACATCTTGTTTATAGAAAATTCTGATTTATTATGGACCAGGGTTGGCTTGCATGAGCGTTCTTATCTCCACTTCCGGTCATAAGAGTGGTCGTAAGGCCCATTCGCCTGTGTATTTTACGTACACCTTTACGAATCAACAGGAGATTTTAAAAAACGCTCAGGCAAGCCACCCCTATAAGCATAAGAGAACGAACGAACGAACGAACGAACGAACGAACGAACGAACGAACGAACGAACGAACGAACGAACGAACGAACGAACGAACGAACGAACGAACGAACGAACGAACGAACGAACCGTTCGACCAGATCTATCTACGTTTAGCGAATTTATTTTTTTACGTGGAAATACTGAAGATTCATTGACGTGGATGTAAGCGGTAGCCTGCTGAAGCTGCTGGCTGAGCTGGTTCCACTGTGCAATCGATTCTCCGCCCAGAAATACACTGGCGAGCATGCGCACTTGCTGCCGAACCCCTTGGCATCCGATATGCGATTTGCACGCATGTGTTATTGCCTGTTCTTGTCCGCCGATGACCCCAAAGGCCGTACATAAGACTTAATGGCTTCTTTGATGCTTTGTAGCAGCCTTCTTTCACTTGATTCTCAACCCCACCCCCTCCACCAACCCCACTCGCAGATGCTGCTTCTCTCGTTTTCGTGTCGACATTCTCCCATTTGTGCAGCTTAGGGTACACCGCTCTGAGACTCAGCACCAAGATCGTCACTAAAAGATGTTTTGCAACTTCTAGACTGGAGAGCGGCCTAGCCTTTCCTTTACAAAAATCTGACAGTAGTCATTAGCTGACTCAAAAATAAATAGCGGATCGCTGTTTGCTGTCGACAAAAACAAACCGCAGTTTACTTAACACAACCCAATGATTTTTTAAAAATCGTAAAAAGACCCTTAAAAAGCATGGGACATTTTGCGATAAGATGATTTATTTGAATCACTTCTACAACGAATTCTGGGCAATGTCCAAGCCACCATCATGCGTGAAACAGCCTTCATCCTAGGATTAAGGAATCTATCATGTCCATTCGTTAATTGACGTCACAAATGCTGGCAGGCAAAAGTAGTGGGGGCCTGGATAGCTCAGTTGGGAGAGCTGTGGACTAGCAGATGGAGGTTGCTGGTTCGAATCCTGGTGTGGCTAAAGATTATTTCCTGGAGTTAAACATTGTGCAAACTCCATTCGGCCATCTCCCCGCACATTAAACTGCCTGTCCGCACTGACCATCTTACTGCAGCCATCAGTCTGGTGGTTCCTTCAGTGCATAGTTTAGTAATAGGACCCCGGACCCCTTCCCCCATAGTGCGAAATCACCGCGAGGTGGAAGCACTGTCCCTCTAAATCACCACCACCACACCACCACCACGGCAGGCAAAAGTATTCTTTCCATATTTTTCCTGCTGTTTATTCACCATAGATAGGAAAAGACAAAAAAGTAACCAGCTCTGTGAATAACAACAATGTTTTGTGGATTCTCGTTTCAATTATTGCTAAGAGCTCACCGCTGAAAAAAAATATAAGGGTCAGCAGACAATAGGGGATATACTGTAAAGACGATCGGGTTAGCAGATGTGCACATCGCGACTAATAATAAGAATGAGAAACTAATTATAAGAAGGGCTGCTACATAGTCAAAGTTCATGAATTCTGATCGAAGACATACAATTCTCCCAGGGGTAGTCCTTAATATGCACCGGAATGCACGTGAAAGCATGAATGGGAAGATTAGTCTGCTGGCGCCGGAAGTCCAGCTGGTTGTCTCCCCTCTCTTGCCCTGGAAACCGATCCGCTAAGCGGCGCTGGCCTCCTGTGTCATGTCCACGTTCGTGATCCAACAACGACTGTGATGAGGCATAGTGGCGCCGGTCCCCTCACGGCTGATTTCTCTCGTTTGACCGCCATGGTGACAAACGAGAACTTAGTTTGCCGGCAAATGGGAGATAATTTTCGAGGTGGTGCAAGCACTTGAAGCTTGCCAAGCTAAGCGCTTATTGGATTTTAGCAGGAACGGGTGATAATTTTACGTAGGTGGCGCCAGCACTGGAACCAAGCTAGAACAAGCGTTCGATCACGGCTCTTCATCTCTGCTGTACAGACCCTAGGAATCAGAGCGGCACTAGACATTGTGACTGTTGACGATCGTAATGCTCATCCCTGGTGATACTCGCGTGCCTCGGGTTTAAATCGCTTGTATGGTAAAAGAACCCCCAAACCGGTCTGCATGACTCCAGAGAACGGGGAATGAGTGGAGATGGCGTGAAGAAGGTAAGCCGAAGTATGCAAGACTCTGAGAGACCCCTCCCTCCCCAAATCACCTCCGTCAACAGACGCCAGACCCAGAATGTAGGAATATATGGCAGCCGGACAACAGATCCGAACCAACGATCCTCACTTTCTTAGTTATAAGCGCGCGCTGCGGTTGGCCAGTAAGTGCGGAGGGCTTTGGGGGTGGGGGGAGAAGAGAATATCTCTGGATACGCATTCTCAATTTCCGGCACTGCACACCGCCATCACCCTCGAGACGTGACGTCATTTGCATTTCTATTTTCCTTTTAGGGGCGTACTTTTACAGTTTGGTGACTCTCGCGTCCTGAGGGCAGGGGGGGATGCTTACTACCTTTTCGACGTGTAAATGGCACGCAAGATAAGGTCTCCGGCGTTGCTTGCATTTAAATGAAATTTTAAGGAAAGGCTGTGTACTTTCATGCAAATCGACATTGGAGGCTTCGAGTTCTCGGCTCACGCCGTAGCAGAGGTTTCCTCTCAGCCCCACACCCAATTGCACCTAACTGGTGTGTAAGAGAATGCTAAGAGCACAAAAATGGCAAAATCCTGGCGCCAGCGATGAACAAATCTTCGCACGTTTCCCTTGAGACAGCCATGCAGCCAATTCTCACAATATATCTGTGGAGGAAAGATGGTTTGCGGTGACCTTTATTATGCCCAGATCAACACGATGGATCCGTGAATTGTGCACCCTTAAGTTTAAAACATCTTTGAGCTAAAGTGTACGATCTATTATGGATTCTAATGCTACAAAATGCTAAAAGGACTCTCCCAGGCGACCTGGTAATGGGTCTTCGTTGTGTTGTTAGCATTAATTTGGAATTTCTAAACCCGATCGCATAACGAATCGCATAGCGCGGCCTAAATCATTTCCAGGAAGGTCTCTTCTCGCGTGCAGAACGAGATTTCGCGGAATGTCGGCAAGACCACTGGCGCCTCCCGCGGGGTAGTGTACCTGGATCCCGATAAAAAGCGAGAAACGTTTCAGGTTCTCTTATAAACGGAATGGTCAGATCCAAGCTCAATCTTTGCTCTAACCTTTACAGTGCACTCCGTGAAAGAAAATTGAAGAAAAATCTTGGAAAAAGCAGGTTAACATGCAATTTTTAAAAAATCTGCTGATGTTAAAGTCTGAAGGCGATGCCGCACAAATGCAATGCACGGCTGCTGTGTAGAGCGCTGCTCCATGAAGTACTGTTGCAAAAGTGCGCTTTACTTTATGACATGCCATACAAAGTGGCATGCTCCATGCTCGACCATTCTGCTGACTTGAAGCAGGATGCGCGAAGATGTCGAATTGTGACCCATGGTCTTTCCAGTGGAAGCTTGAGCAAATATCTCAAAGTCAAGGGAAGGACGCAAGATTATTAGGATAAAAAGTAAAACAGCAAAATGTTTACCTACATTATCAGTGCTAAAAATCAAATGAAAAGGAAGCATGCGCATATCTAAAACTACACCACTCTATAGAAATGCTGTTACCTTGAGGCTCGAGCTATGCCACGTGACAGTACGGACTAAAGCCAATGTCAGACGAGAAACGTGAATCGCTGTTACATCAATCGTTATTCTGCGAATAAGTTTCGCTTCTTGCCGTGCGAAACCTGCCTTGCTGCAATGCTGTCACCACGATGTCACACCATCGAAGAAGGCAGCCCACGAATAAGGAAAAAGTACACAGGTTCTCTCCCTTCAGCTAGCAAGATCCACTAGTTGTTCCGTTATGGATGTAGGTCAGTGCTCGGAATGCATGTTTTTAATTATGAAGTCCACAGCGTTTTCTTCACTTGCTGATTTCGATAAGGTTCATGTCTAAGTCCCATGTAGCCCTATGAGCTTGACACACATCAATCAAAATGAGGGTATTTTCAATCGAAAGTTTCCAAGCGGACCAGCTGCTTTGGCGTATTCATTTAATGCCAAGGTCAACGTCGATGCATCACATGATCGCGATCGTATATTTCATTGGCTGACGCGCTCTGATTCACGAAACGCGAATCGTGCAACACGCCCGAGGTCTAGAGCAGGCTTTAGCACCGGATTCCCCCCACCCCACCCCTCCCTCGACGGCCCTGTAAAGCGAATCGTGATTCCACGAATCAGTTTTGAGTGTCATGTTATACGTGAATCACATCAAATGTACGTTAAATCATTGTGATTTGGGGTTTGTTTCGAATCAAATAACAGTCGTGTGACACAGCCATAAGCGATATGCTTTCTGCTGCGCCTGATGGTTTCTTTGCTGTTGTGTGGCATCCGCTTGAACAAAGGGTATGCCTCATAGTTTCACATACAGCGAGCTATAGTCCAAATAGATCGGAGCTGTCCTCCAGCCAAATAGACGTCACATCCGCCGTGGTCGGAAATGATCGGAACACGTCACAGGGCAGAACAGAATTGCGAATAAAGACAAGGAATAGTAGCTTGCGGGGCCACCAAACGCTTTGCCGCTGGCGAACTGTCGTCTCACGCACGCTGAGCACAAAAGGTCACGATGGACTTCCGGTTTCACGTTGAAAGCATGGAAGCTTTGAGAATCGACGAAGTTTTCCAGGTAAAAAATAAAATATTTTCAATAGAACTCAGACATAAGCATAGTTTATTAGAAATTTTACATAGCAGTGAAGGTTCTGCATCCAAATGGGGTCTTCGTAAAAGCATTTTCAAGCTTAGTTATTAAGACAAATCGAGTAATCTCTGAAGGTCACAACATCACACTGTGAACGATTTGCCTTGCTACCCGGCACCTTCGCGCTTCAGGTGTCTGAAAACAGTGCAATCTTTGATTAAAATTGGTCCAGCTGATTTTTCTACATTTATGTCACTTTGAACAGCTTTACATTTTCCAATCTTTCAGGAGACAGACAGAATGCAAGAATCTGAACAAAGTAGGGTAAAGGCTGGATCAGCTACTTGTGTTAGTTACCCAGCTGACTGTGTGGTTAGGGTAAGTGTTGTGCAAAGAGGATCAATTGGTAAGTTATTTCAGTGAAACACTCCCTGATGACATGACACCAAATATAGTGACAATATGGGTAGGGCTGGAGTCAGAATACCATTCACTTCAACTTGTTTGTGACAAAACTATAAGTGATTAAACAACTTTTAATTTATTCTAACTTGTAGCATGTTCACATTTCACAATATTGTTTTTGGGGTGGGGGAGGTTGATGTAAACATACAGTTTGTGTGTGTGTGTGGGGGGGGGGTGGCTGGGTGGGGGAATGCGTATTGTTTTTCTTGTTTTTTTTTCCCTTTTTTGTTCTTGTAATTTTTTTAGCAGAATCTTATACCACAGTGAATATTATACAATATGAAATAATGATTTCCAGAGCGTATAAAACAGGTTACACAGGTCTCTTTTCAGATCAACATTCAGTTGGTCAGCCAAGCCTGTGAAGAACTGTTTACTGATGGGTGCATGCCACCTGAAGCACATGAAGCTTGCCAAACTGTTGACAGTGAGTATAGTTGTAAAGTAAATCCATATTTTGGTGTGTTGGTGTGTGGGCTTTCCCATTTTATTGTGATATTTTGGCATGCTTTAGTTCAACTAGAAGGGTAATGCCCATATGACTTACATGCTCTGCTGCATTTGCCTATATTTTTGCCAAACTCACACAAACCCAATGATCAAAAGACCTTCATTTACAATTCACAAAACCAAAAATGAGAAATGTCGAGTAGCGGGTTCACAAAATGGTTAATCACTTTGAATTTCTGTAGATCTATGAGCAAACCCAGTCACAGCTGCTTGTCCTTAGGGTTCACACAAAACCGAATCTCAGACTGGTTGCACGAAGAACCTTATCTCACTTCCATACAAAAGGTGCCGATAAGTATGGGATGTTTAATGGACATTACAGATATGATTTTGATAATTCCTACTTATTTAGATGAATTTCCCAGAATTTGGTTTTAATGGAACTTTTTAAAAAAAATCCTTGATGAATGCTAATATTTAGCTGCCGTATGATATCCAACCACAACTGACTTGATTACTCGTATCGCTTATAAACCCAGCCCTTTTTCCGCGACCTCTACTTGGGACCAACACAACGTTGTTGGCAGGAATAATCATCACACGATGCTCAGAGAAAAACAATAAACGGGAAGAAAAACATCAGTCGCAACATATGAGATAACTTCAACGGAAACAGAAATAGACACACACAACAGCTGCTACAGTTACCACTGCTGCTGGCTGCTGCAACTACAACTGTTGTTGCTACTACTGCAACAAATGAACTTCACCCAGGAAAACACGGTTGTTCTGTTTCTCTGGGTAGCGGTGACTTGCACGGGAAAGCTGGAAGACCGGGAGAAGTGAAGAATACGGCAGACAAACACACACTGGGGGCACCCAGTTTGTTCCTCATTTATCGGGGCAACTAATTACCAGTGGAACGCACCCCCGGCAACCCATTACCTCCCTTTCTGGCGCTCTCCAGTCTCCCACGGGCTTTTGTAAGCCTCTTTCTGATCTCGCTTCTCTAGTGTTCGCAGACTCTATTTTTTTAAACTTCTTTTGCGCCGGTAACAGCAGGGGCCTCTAGGATCTTAATTTGTTGCCTGGATTGAAGTATGAAGTCAAAGGCGGCGAACATACGGAACTGATGGTAGTTCACTCGAGATCTGGTGATGGTGTTCTGTCGAGGAATGCATGAGAACTTCTCTGACGCCGCATTATTAACGTTATCTATGATAAGCAAAAAGAATCGGAAACAAAAATTATCCTTTATGGCTTCAGCACGAAGGGAGGTCTTTGAACATCGTGGTGCTTAAATTATATTCGTCGACCAGGTTCAGATGATGGCTTTTCCTGCCATAAGAATTTCTGGGAAATCGCTGTATGGTTTCTGCCTGGGTATATTCGCTTTCTTTATCCCTCTCTCTCTCTCTCTGAGAGTTGGCATGCTTTAGTTCAAGTAGAAGGGTAATGACCATATGACTTACATGCTCTGCTGCATTTGCCTCTCTCTCACATGTCGATTAACATATTCTTTCTGTACACACGCATGCACCTACACAAATGCACGCGCGCGCGCACTCAGGGAAACGCTCACGAACCCTCTTACACATATCGTACTTTTTTTCTCAAAGGATGGACTGATGTCTGCTTGACAACAGCGGTGATGTTCATTGGCTCTGTTTCCAAAACTGTGGCTGTTGTCCTGGGATCTGACTAGCCGAAGTATACCGTGTTTCCCCGAAAATAAGACAGGGCTTATATTAATTTTCATTCTGAAATACGACACTAGGGCTTATTTTCGGGGATGTCTTACTTTGATATATCAAAAAATGAACTTACAAAGTAAAAATTACGAGATTTATGTCGTCATTATTTTTACTTGCCAAAAAGAGAGATTTTGAAAAGGATAGCATACACCGCATTAAAGCAGTTTAAATAAATATATAAAGAGGAAGGTGTTCTTTCGTCTTTCTGCCGCCCTCAACTAGGGCTTATTTTAAGGGTAGGGCTCATATTAAAATCATCCTAAAAAATCACGCTAGGTCTTATTTTGCGGGTAGGTCTTATTATCGGGGAAACACGGTAGAAAGGAGGAGAAAACCGGAGCGATGGCCACCGCAGAAGGCATTCAGCATGGCACAAGGGAAGTAAATACAAAAAATACGTAACATCAGCTTCGCTCTTAGATTAGCTCCCCTTGCTCTCTCGGCCATCTATACATATTGAAAGGCAACATGACTCCACATGCTGGTAGAATTAAAAACATAAAAAACGCAGATATACTCATGTCTTATCGGGCTTTCCTGGGGGGAAAAAACACCCTGCTGTGTAGCTTTTAATGAAGCGTCGCTTGAATGGATTTTGTGTATACGAGGACTAATCTGGACGGCTACTAAAACCCGTTTAATATAAGACTGCACATTTGACATGTGTTCTGCGCATGAATATGCTTCTAGTCTTCCTTTTTGCAATATCACTTGACCTTACGCCAGCTATGCAACCAATAAAAAGAACTAAAAGAGCTTTATTAGTGTTTTCTGCACTTACAAATTGCGTTCACGCATAGCGATTGTGGAAAGCCTCCCTGGGGATTTAAACATCAATTTCCTCACCTCGTATTCCCCCTCCCCCTCCACTGCCCCCGAGAGTCCTCCAGGCGCATAGGACCTAATCACGAGCCAATCTCTCCAGCCGTCCCCAGGTGACACCCATCCTCTTGGTGTCTCCTCCAGCGCACGGGGCGCGGTACCGGTACTTTTTGGCCAATCGCTTTTCCTCTTTCCCTGGGGACCGTTACACGGTCTGACAAAACGTTGACCTCGAAGGTAGGGCGCCACTGAAACCGAACTGTAATGAATGCGGAAGTCACGTCAGTGGTCTCCTAGTAGAATACTCTCCCGACACACGGGTAACCCGGGTTCGATTCCCTGTCGATTCATCAGTTTTTCTCTGTTTTCTTTTGTCCTCTCGCCCATGGGCACCAATGAAACCTAACTGTAATCAGTGCGCAAGTACCAGCAGCAGGTCGGAATAGACAGACACTGGGAATGTGGCTGCCACGTGACTTGCACTAAACGCGAACAGATGTAATAAATCAAAAATCGTGACGGGAGAGATGTGGAGGGACAGAAAACAGTTGCAGTGCGAAAGAACAGACGTCGTGAAGCATCGGTGGTCTAGTGGTAGAATACTCGCCTGCCACGCGGGTGACCCGGGTTCGATTCCCGGTCGATGCACTGTTTTTGTTTTCCCCCCCCCCCCCCCACACCCCCCACTGCCATCTCAGCCAGCTACTGATTCCTCACGTAATGTTACCAAGCAGCCCTGCACTGAAAGCCTGCTGCTTTTTTTCTAACAAGTAGATTGCATGTGCTTCATTCTTCAGACCATGGAACCTGTAGTAATATGATGCTGAAAACCCATCTGATTGTACACAGATGTAACTTGCGTACCTTTGTTACAGGTACTGCTCCTTACAAAGA
>SMGT01012150.1:29726-81963 GCA_004794575.1 Lanistes nyassanus | reverse complement strand
TCCTGTTATTTTGAACATTTTGAGAATAAAGATTGGAAGAAAACGAGAAACATTATATGACCAGCAGCAGCAGAAGTGTTTGAACCTGATGGGAGGAGGTGGGGAATCCTCTGAGCAACAGGCCTCTTTATCTGATCTGACATGCGTAAATGCTGATGTTTTTGTGTGAAATGTAGAGCCCTTTGGGGGAATGTGCTATATAAAAATTCTTTATATAATAATTATGATGCTCCATTCCTGCACTGTATTGGTTTGTACCCTCCAGGATACACTAATATGCCTTTATTTTTAACCAAGTGATCTTTCTGGGACAAATTTGTGACCTCATCCCTACATTCTACAACATCATAGACATGCATGGCCACATTCGGCACACAAGTTTGGGATGCAGACGGTGGCCAACAGACAGCTGAATTAAAGTTCCAAAAACATTCCCTCTTTTGTACATATTTTCAATAGCTTAGCAATCTCATGCTATCATGGCTACACTCCAAAATTATGATTTAGGGAATAAAGATGCCATGCTACTAATGCAGGGGTCGATGAAGTACGTGATGTTCCCACATCTTTCTTGGACCTGCAAACTCACCCCACTTCAAAATAAAATTATTTTATACTGCTATCAAACAGCCACATACGTAGCAAACGGCATGGAATAAGCGTGGCGTTAAACCACATTGTGTGCACGCCTTGTGGAACGCCAAGGCGACACCACTAAATTCGATCACGACCCCATAAAAACTTTAAAAAGCCATATCCACCCCTACCCTTACAGACTGATCTTACCCACTTCAACCAGAATCTATAGTAGCCCGTAATTCAAGAAACTGCCTTTCACACAATTTAATACATATAACTTTCCAAACTGCTTTCGTTTACATTGATGTGGTGCAAACTGGTTTGGTGGTTTTCTTTGCATCATGGGATGAATGTTGCCATTCCATTGAAGCGATTTTAGGGTATGAATTAGGATTAGGACTTGTGGAGGAATGAAGATGTGTGGGTGGAGTAAGGCTTAAGTAAGGGGTTAGGTTTTCGTTGATGTTGATGAAGACGAACACCGAACAAATGTGCGCAAGATTCACAACAAAAGCACGGCAGACAACGAGTTGAATCAAAAACATACACGAGTGAGCAGTTACACGCATGCGCGGTCTCTAACAACGGATATGACAGTTTTTAGTTCTTCTGAAAATTTGAGCTGATTGGGTATTTATGTGAATGATAAGCAAATTGAAAATTTTTATTCTTGTCCCACTGAAGCAATGTTGAAGGAATTCGTGTATTTATTGACTGACCTCTTGCCAAGGGAGCATCTGCATGCAGCTGGCTGGACATTTAGGTATCCGCAAATGGTTAATTCAGAATTAAGCTTACAATGAAATTTCCGATCTCGCTGAGCAAGTGTTTGCAAACATGAGCGCAAAAGCAGTACCTAAGAAGAAGGAAGGCGGATCGGATAACTTTTTTGACCTAGAGCAACAGTTCATTCTTCGCCTGCCTCCAGTGAGTATTTATTTACTCAATGTTTAGCCAACGTTTAAAAATAAACGTTTGATATGTTTTTCCTCTTCGGCCTACCCACAACACGCAAACATGAAACATACTATTTTTGTATATTTACTAGCACAAGCATCGTCTTGGTCTTGTAAACCACAGGCATTATTATATCGAAATAATAATGAATAATCTGTAGTGTGTGTGTGTGTGTGATAATATATATGGACGTCCGTGACGTAAACATTGCTAGTTAATACTAGAACATGATCGATGATGTACCACAATCAAGTCCAAGACTGTACTGTAGTGAAGATATTTGTAGGAGGGATTAAAATACTAAATAGTTTTCCCACTTGGCACTTTAGTTCCCCCAACCCTCCTTTGCTTTCATTATAATTTTTATCCTTACAAATAAATATTTCCATGTATGGAATCCAAAAGCGAAAATTTGTTTCAGGGCCCAGCAGAAGAGCTGCGATTGGATGTTCAATCAGGCACACCACTTCTAAAGGATAAACTTAGCATCGAGCTGGAATCGGATATGCGACATGGACGAGTCAGATATGATAATTACATATTTAATGCTAAGGTAATAGATATGAGATGTTAATTATTTTGTTTTACTTTTACAGACATGCATGCAGGGACTATGTACTTTGACTTCGCTTACACTTTACAGCATTCATAGACATAAGAACTGTAAAGAAAGTGTCAGTTATGGTATTTTCTTTCTAGTATATGTTTAATTATATTGTAAATGTAAACATATCATTTGTTGCACTATTATTGTTCTTCTAATTTTTAAATGAAACTTTTTGACTGTAGAAATACCTGGAAACATTTTAGGATTTCAAGTTAAACAGGCTTTTCCTTTATTTCTTTTTTGTTCTTTGCACGGTGCACAACTATAATTTTGAACAGTTAAAAAAATCTTCTTTTTTTTTTTTGGTAAAAGCTTGTTGACCTACCTTGTGTCGTGGAGTCACTGAAAACTGTGGACAAAAAAACATTCTACAAGACAGCAGATATATGTCAGGTATTTCGTCAAATTTAGCACCAGTTACCATTGTGGACCTGTACAGATTAATATTCCTAAAGAATACATTTCAATATTTGCATAGATTCATATTCAGATTCATATTCAGATTCCTGAAGAATAAATTTTAATATTTGTATATGTATCTTGTTAAATAAAGTATTTATGGTAGCAAACCTCATTTTCCTGTAAAAGACTACAAGAGTGCAATGGTTTATCGATTGTATGTTAGTGGACTTAACAGAAGAAAAAGGATTTCAGATGTTGGTGTGTAGCACTGAAGATGAGATCAATGTTGAAGATACAGACAGTCCGAAGAAGAAAGACAAGGACAAAAAATTTCTTTGGAACCATGGCAGTGAGTAAATATATGCTAATTAAAATGAAACTTTACTGCCAAAAAAAAAGTTTTAGTGTCAACTGACTCAATGGCAACAAAATTATGATGTCAGATCATTATATAAAAGAAAAACAAGTGACTGCTGTTTGGAGGAAAATCCAAATTCAATTAAAAACAAGGGAACTGGACCAAGCTAGAATAGGACAAAAATGAAGACAATCTACACCTTCATCAGGATGCCACAAAAACGACAAAAAAATAAAGAAAGAAAAAGTCTTAGCTGCGGTAGATGTGACGCGTGGGCTGGATAGCAGGAAAACTTTTCCTTTGCCTTTTCCTGCTATCCAGCCCACATGTCACATCTACCGCAGCTAAGTCGTTTTCTTTTTCGTTTTTGTGTCATCCTGATGAAGGGTAGTGCCCCGAAACATGTAGATTATCTTCATCTTTGTCCTGTTTTAGCTTGGTCCAGTTCCCTTGTTTTTAATTGATGTCAGAACATTGCTGATTAAGAAGAATTATTTGTAATAATGGGATGTGATGAGATCAGTTTAACATAAGTATTTTTTTTCCTATCAGTCTGTGTTGTCACAATGGAGGTTACTTTTACTCCTAACACGACGTTTGATGTGCTCGCTCCACTTGATGGCCGTTAGGAGGAGGACATGCTTAGGTGGAAACATTGTCTCTGTGTTACTTTATAATCGTCTCATGGCCCAAGCCCCTATCCACTACAATCTCCCCACAATGCAAAAAAATCACAGACTCCGTAATACAGTGGAAGAAAGGAGAATATTTTTACAGATAGTATTTACAGAATAGAATATCTGCACGTTTTAGTTTGTACCATAGGGGCACCCCTCTCTGCTGTCCTAAACGTTCACAGGTCAGAAGGTCCTCTTGGCAGCTCCTAGGTAACCACAGGCTTCTTGTCGAATTCTCCTCACGTCCTTTGCCACTGGACAAAGTGCTTACTGAGGATTCTAGGCGCTTTTGCTGACATCACACAGTCATCTCAATGTGCAGCAATTTTGTGTCAACCATTGACCTCAGAACTCACTTTACTGAAGCTCAGTTATATACACCCACTCAAGGCTTGTTCTCTGCTTCTGCTTTAAACGGTTGTCTTCCTTCTTTCCCTTGACTTTCTCCTTCAGGACAGAAACAGCTGTAGTCACACCTCCTTGCACCTAGAGTGGACCTGACCTATCCACTGCCCCAGAGCAGTTCACCCCTTTGAACTCTTCAAAGCCATGATAGTCGTCACCACAATCTTTAACAGCTGTTTTGTGACATAACTTCCCCCTTCCTAACTAACCGTGTATCTGGGAGGCACTTGACACCTACATAATTGCTGTAATCCAAATCCCAGTTGTGCCCGAGAGCTGCCAGGTCCCCCTGAAGCTACACACCTCACTAGTGACACTGAACACCCAGAGGTAGAAGAAGTGTTTACCAGGCCCCTGTGGCACATAAACTACTGTGTCCACCTGGCCTGACGACTGCATAACAGAGCTAGGGGACAGGTGAAACAAAGAGGATAAGAGACCAAAAATATGCTGGATGGCTAATGATGGGTAACACCTAGAGTCTTTGGGGTAAATTCCTTGACCCACCAAACCCAAAACATGACAGTCTGGCTTGTAACTGAATCGGATTTTGCAAAGAAAAAAAAAAGAACAAAAGGGTAGCAGCCATTTAAGTTGCTACATAGTTTCATGAATTTCAGAAACCGAACAACGCATGCACAAACATGATTCAGACATCAGAATGTTCTTACCTTAATGATTTCTTACATTTGAATTTCTTAGCTTCTTTCTAGGAATACAAACAAAACAGTGCGAACAAAAAATCACTGAATCAGAATGATTAAATAACTGTCAAATGTGCAGTAGCTGAAACAGGTTTGCACACAATAACTGTCCTCTACATCCACCATTTCTGGCATTTTCATCTGAAATTCAAGTTGGAATAGGGCCAGTCACAGTGGCAGCCATTTTTTATGTCTCAAGTATACACTCATGAATACTCCTTTACCCTCAGAATCAGCAGTTTCTTTCCTTCTGCACAGTAGTTCTGTGTTCAGAATTCTTTTTTCGTACTGACCTGTTCTATTTTTGTATGATCAGTGAGGATAAGCCACAGACCCAAAACAAAAAGCTAAGATGGTTATTGAGTTAGATTTACTCAGTGTTACCACTGGTGTTGGTACTGCATAGAGTGAGCTTATGGATTATTGTTTCATCTTGTATTGAATTTAATCTTTTGCATGAATGGTGGAATGATTTGCAGTTACACCACCTCTGAAGAATGTTCGCAAAAGGCGTTTTCGCAAGACGTTGAAAAAGAAGGTGAGCATTTTAAAACCTCTGCCTAATGTAACAGCACATAAGAGGGGGTAACATGTAGCATAATAGCAACACATTATTGGCCCTGATACAGAGGGTGATGGTTTCAGACCATGTGTCAAGTGCACATGCTTTGTGTGCATGTGGCATGTGTTTACAGGCCTGAGCATGGAGTTCTCTCCTCTTGCTCTGGCTTTCCTTCCCCTTTTTCCCTGCACTTTTGAAACCCTTTCTCATCCTTTCCCTTTCACTACTCATTGGACATGACAACAATCGGTAGGTAAAAGACATCCATATATTGAACAAAGAACAAATGAGGACAGAGCGCTATAAATCATCAAATGACAACCCCAACAAAGTACTGGCAGCGCTAGACACAACCGTATGGTGACGTGTGCAACCAAGGGAGCCTACCGTACCCAAACGTAGCAAAGAGAGAGTCGAAAGTAAGGAACGTGGCAGATCTTCGTAGGCTCCCTTGGTTGCACACGTCACCATACGGTTGTGTCTAGCGCTGCCAGTACTTTGTTGGGGTTGACATCCATATATTTCTCAGCTTTACTGCATTATATATTAAAGCCTAAGTGCTTAAGAAAATCTTTTCTCAGAGCTTCTCAGCTATGCCTAGTACTTTAAATAAGGAATTTACCCATACTTTTCTGAAGGGTGCACACAATTCTCACAAAATTTTCAGATGCCCTATACATCAACCAGAGTTCGTAGGGTCCTTTTAGGTCCTTTAAAGTGCTTAAATTTTAAAATGTCAAAGAAAGGGCTTTAGACTTCTTTAATTCTGCTTAATTAAGCAGAAAGGGCATGAGATGAATCATTTCGTGACTCAGGTTACTCTCCTTGCTCTAACATCCAGCCATAGCGCAAAGGCTGAGCATGCAGTTGGCTGTCCTGATGGTTTGGCTGGATGTTTCAACAAGGAGAGTAACCGGAGTTACGAAATGAAGGCAGGATAGTAAGTTGCTTTACCTGTCTTAATGTTTTAAAAAAGATAAGGACTTCAGCATTTGGAGTATTTAAGAGCAGCAATGTATTTTGTTTTTAAAAAGCAAAATAATGCACTTTAGAAGGTTCTTTTGAAATTCAGAGGGGTCCTTTTAAGGTCCTTCAGTTGAGATGCGCTATCTTCCTGGGAACCCTGTCAACACATGAGAATGTTTGGCAATTTACAGAAACAAATGATGATTCAACATCAAATAGCCATGACAGATTTATTTCCACAACTAAGAAAAATAAATGTCCTATCAAGTTTGCTGACACAGTAGAGAGGCATCTTTTACAATACAATACAATTGCTAGCAATATATCTATTGAACATCATTTTCTAGCCATTCTTCTCTTAACCACTTAACTTTTATGCAGACTTTCTCTGGTACAGAATTGATGAAAATACATTAGTGCAGATGCAGATACTGACACGGATATCACCCAGTGAATCTGGGAATGAAAACAGCTTCTCGTTATAAGGTGCCCCAGCGCATCCCTTTGTTCAGTCATAAGTGAATAAATTCATTCTATTAATATATAGTGATCTATTTGTGATGGAAGTAGCTCAGCAGTAATTGTAGTGATTTCTGTTTTGAACAGTACATGGATCAACCAGAACTGGAGAAAGAAGTGAGGCGCCTGTTTCGGTATGATGCAGAAGCCATAGATGTTAAATGGGAGGTCTTGACTGAGGATGAGAAACCACTGTCGGATTCTGGTCAGACATCAGGTCACATTCAGGCTAGTGGTACAATCAGCAATAGTGATGGAACTTTGCGACGGCAAGACACATCTGGTTTAGATGTTGGTAAGCAAAAGGTCTCTTTGTGTTTCATTATTGTTCAACTTCTGAGCAAATATCGTGGGCGCTGCCAGGGTTCATAGGGTCCTTTTAGGTCCTAAGTGCTTTAATTTTGAAATGTCAAAAAAAGACCTTTAAAGTCCTTTAATTCTGCTTAAGGTGCATTTTATTTTAGATTAGGTCCTTTGGAAAAGTTCTTGGTCCTTTTAGGTGCTTTATTCTAGAGCCTTTTTCAACAGCACATTATTTTTGAAACTTCCATGATCACTGTGTAGGAAGTCATCAAGGGAGATAAGGTGAGGCACTAGAAGGGATACTAAAATGAAATATTCTCTTTACTTGCACTCGTTAGATCTCCCTTGTAAGACCTCAATTTCTGGCAAGGGCCCCCCAATCAGACTCTCGTTTGCACAATATGTTTGTTGATATTCCACCCATCCCCATAAAAAGATATACACTGCAGATTTTGTTGCTTTGTTAAAATATCTAAGCCTTTAAATACCTGCATGGGCGAACAGAACAATAAACTTTGTATTTTAAAAGCAGAAAGTGCATACGGGATGAACCGAAAGTCGTATCACACACCATGCCATTTGAATGCTTTTGAATGAGACAAACTAAAAAGAATGCAGTTCCATATGACAGACACAGTGCCGACAAAAAGTAATTTGCAAAACTACAAAATCATAACAGCCAACCGCATGTTCAGCCTTTGCGGTATGGCTGGATGTTACGAATGATTTGCAACAGGACAGATCAAAGTTGTGCTTTTGGTGAAAACCTCAGAAGATTGTTACATTGTTAGATCTGTAATAATTCTAAACTCACAGCCCCAAAAGCAAAAGTCAAACTGGTTTAGATCTATTATTGAGATGTTCAAAATCGTGGTGCAAGAGGACTGTGATATGAAGGCATCAGTTACGGATCGTCTATGATGATAACGAAGTTCCTGAGCTGTATATCGTCAGTAAACCTTAATATTGGCATGACATGATATGACAGTCATCCTCAGACCTACTGACCAAATAACTTATTTGGCACAAACATCTGTCGAGTTTGTCGCCGAGTGTTGGGGTAGGGGTGCATGTTAGAGACTGTGGAAACATTTCAAGGAATACGTTAGATCGGAATTGACCTTGAAAATTAACCAGACCAGTACATTGCTTTACTTGTCTTAGTGTTTTTAAAATAAAAATGTTTATATTGTAACTAAGACAGATTATAACTTCAACATTTGGAGTATTTAAGAGCAGAAATTTTTTTTCATCAAAAAAAAAGAAAGCAAAACAATGCACTTTAGAAGATCCTTTTGAAATTCAGAGGGGTCCTTTAAAAGTCTTTTGAGATGTGCCGTCTGCCTGGGAACCCTGGCTGCGTAAGTGAAACTACTTGGTTGTCTGAAAAAGTTGCACTTATCTGGCAGTATCATGTAACCGAAGTCAACAGTTTTGCACCCAACAATGCTGTACATGCGTATGTGTAGATACTGGTATGCAAAAAGACAATATGTGTAGATACAGGCACCCAAAGAGAAGTCTGTGGCTGATCTGTAACACGGGTGTTGAGCTGTTTTGGTGTGGCCATTGTATCATACAACTTGTTGATGCCTTGTTGCTGATGAATGCTGTCCATTGCCTGCCTTGCATCCTATGACATTATGAGAGCCATTTCTTCCTCTCTGTCCTGTCATTAAGATAGATAACCCCAGCCTCCTCCATGTCACAATCATCGGGTGCCTTGTCATATCAGCAATCGAGTTGCCAGGAATAGGGATAGAGAGTGATGCCTGCTTAGCGAACAGTAGGAATCGTCATGCACGGGTGATCTGAAAAGTTTTCAGTGACAGCTACTCATAACCTATGGTCAATCAGGGGCAATCACAAAGACAAAACAAGGTGTTTGGTGGCACTTTTTGACATACGAGATTTCATTTATCTGGCAGCGTATTTCAGGAGTTGCACTTATTTGAAACAGTTCTATGGTAAAAATTCTGTTCCCTAAAACAAAAAGTTGCACTTATCTGAGTTGCACTTATGAAGCCCTGACTGTATTGCTGATAAAAAGCAAAAGTATGAAGGAAATGATCTCGTAAGGCATAGTTAATCACAAATACAGCTACCTAACTAAATATAAAAATACTAGGTTGTTGGGAATTCTTGGAATGCTCAAGACATTTCTGGATAACTTCACAAAAGTTTCTCCGAGATAGTGACAAACTTCTACTTCAAGGGAACTTTCTAAGAAAATGATCTTTGAGCATAAAGTATTAAGACAGCACTTTAAAAACTTGAACCAAAAAGTACATATTCCATATCTTGCTGAAACCAGTAAATCTGTGAATTGATAGGAATCTTACGTGAATGCTAAAGTGTTGAAAACTTGACTTCTACTGTCATAATTTTGATCGCTTTCCCTTTGCAAATTCATGTATAATTTAGTATTACAACCAGAGATGATCATACAGGAGTATCAGTGAGAAGACAAATGGCTTAGAAGCTACCATCAAAAAGAAAGGAAAAAATTGGGTGCAGGAATTAATGCATACATTGGGTATAAGATTAGATCAGCAATAAATTACATCACTTTTCAGCACTTAGTTATTGTAGCACAATGATACCATTATCACTTATTCTTTTGGCATTATGTTCCAGCCTCGTTCTTTGGAGAGTTAAGTAGCTCAGATGATGAGAAGGATTTGAACATCATGGACAGTGGAGAGGATGATGCTTCCAGAGGTCCCTACATGCACCAGATTGGTGATGCAAGCTTGGACCGCCCTGCCAGCGAGAGTCAGGACATGGGTGGTGATGCAGACACAGGTAACACCAATCTACACAATTGAATTTTTAATAGTCGGCACTGGTTACTAAAACTGAGAATTCTAAGTCATGATTCAAATCTCTAGACTGTCTCAGTGGTCTAAGGATTAAGGTGTCCACTTCAGAGGCAGAGGGTTTGTTGTTCATGTGCCAGCCATGTCATACTTAAAACCTAAAAATTGGCAGTATAGTAGATGCTGTCAGACGTCTGGCACTATAGGAAACAGTAGTAGGACTAGTTGGCCTCGTGCCAGCATAAAAGGGATTAAAGGTGGAATTGAAGGACTGTGTTGTGACAGCAGTCCCAGTGTGGCAGAACAATAAATTGTCCCAAGTAACACCATCCTGATAAACCCTCGTTCGAGACTGGATGTTAAGCAATAAAAACCAAACCAATGAAATCCCATCTCTAGCACCAGTGTTTCCTCCTTGTGCAACACATTTGTAGTTTGTTGCCATGATCCTGTGTTCTATAGTTGTTGACTATGTTCAACATTTGACAAATCCAGCAGGTACAGTCTGTTCAGTTCCCTCTAGCTAAGCATAATCATTAGAAACTGTTAAAATTGTCCTGAACAATGCCAAGAGCCAAAGATCGAACACTAGTAAGGCACTGGGTTAACCACCGAACATTTGTATATATTGCACTTAGTATAGTTGGCCCTGCTGTATTGGTGTATTTGTGTTCTGTCTCTCCAGAAGACTTGCAGGATAAATTGTCAGAATTAGTCCAACAGCTTGAGGAGATTCGTGAGAAGCGACTTGAGATGGAAGCGCAGATGGCAGAGGAGGACAATGACCTCATGAGAGTGAGTACAGTAATCAGCCATGGGCATTGCCCAGCTCAAAAATCTTTGAAATACTTGGGCTACTGTTTGGACAATCGGCAAATGCAGTGATGACAATTTCATTTAACCATATCACACCATACATTATGGCCTACATTAATGACAGATGGGTGGAAGTGGCAGGGAAAGTTTAAATGAAAATGAGGACTAGCACAGAGTCTCTGCACAGTTTAACTTCAAAAACCAATAGAAAATGAGGACTAGCGCAGAGTCTCTGCACAGTTGAACCTCAAAAACCAATGGAACATAACACCTCCCCTCCACAACATCCAAAAATTTTTCTCAGAAAATTTATCCTAAAAAAGGCAAATATTGGAATACTTAGTATAAACCAGGAATTCCCATGTCTGAATAAGCTCATGAGAGTGAGGTTTGTTTTAGTTGCTAGTTCCATCTTTTTGCCCCATTCCTTTGACTTCCTATGGATCCCAGCATTCTCTTTGAGCTTCTCATTTCAAGTGATCTATCTAAAGTCTTTGTATCTAGTTCTTCTGCAACAAATGAGGACAGTTCGAGCATCCTTGCTCACTGTTCAAATTGATCAATGGTGTTTTGGCAAATATGCACATAGACAAGCGAACACATTAAAATCTTATTCTATCACAGTAAATGTGCTGCTGTGTTTACTTGCACCAATAGCAAGACTGCATCTCTACAATTTACAGATTTTAACATCTATACATTTGACATCTATATTTACCTCTATAAATGTTATTATTTTTGTGCAGTTGTAGTGTTGATAAATTAAAAGATGATACTTTCTCCTGAAATAATTACAGTACTGTATTTGTCTCTGTTTTCAAATCTAAAAACAAACGTTTATAATAGAAGCTGGTTATGGCTGGGATATGAATGTGAATGGTCAGTGTCTCCAACCCAGACATGCTAGCTTACTTTTAGAAGTCTTTATTAGTTCTATACTATTTTTGACGTTGAATAAAAAAATTGTCTACTTTTTTAAATGTTATTTTGACAGAACTTATGTTACATGTGCAGTGCGATAAAAATGAGAATGGCAATGCCAGCTTAATCTACTCTCATTTCCAACTGCAGTATGATTACCGTCATGCTATGTCTGTGTGACATACTTTGATGCCACAGAAGCATGTGAATGTAAGTTTAAGTGTTGGCATCAGTTTGGTGACTTTAAACACTTCAAGATTTATTGGAACATAGAATTCATAATTCTGTCTATTATCAGGACAAACTGCGTGAAGACTTGGAGCGGTTCCTGCAGGAGGAAAGTCAGAAAGAACAGGAGGTTAGTAGTTTTTTCCAGACATAATAATTATAACATTGAGAGTGGGGATGAGTTTAATTATAGAATATATTTTAGAGGCTTTGCCTTCAATACTTTCTTCCATTTACCTTTTTCCCTCCTGCCAATTATAAAGATATGGTCAAGATATAAACTGCATTGTTTTATTTAGTGGACAATTTTCACAGGAGTACATTTTTGTCATAAAGATCATTTGTTTCTTTATTGCAGTATGAAATCCTGTCAGCTATGTTGAACCAAGGATGACTTTGCTTAGTATGCATGTCTGTACAGCATTTGTGTATTTTTTTTGCACTTGGAGGATTGGGGGGGGGGATGGAAAAGAGAAAGGAGAATAACTGTATACATTTGTATGCGCTTACATGCTTTGGTAGGGTTTGGAGCAAATGTGCATATTTGCGTGCATGTACACAGTAAGCAACAGATAAAAAAGGTATGTCAGTGATGATCCATAAAATAATATTTGTGTTCTGAATTGGTTACTCATATAAAGATATTTTTGGCTGTATATGAGCAATTTTCAAAATCTTTGTAATAAAATTTTTGTCAGCACATCATTTGTTTAATCTTTTAATTTTTGTTTTCCCTCAAATTTCTTTGAAAAAAAAGTCTTATGAAAAATTTGACTAAAACAGAAAGTCGTGTTTCAGGAGGTACAAAGATTTAGGCAATTGTCATCCTGTCTTCAATTTTTCTTTATAGTCTCCTCAAATCATGAATCTCCCTCACCACCTTTCTTAAGGTGGTCAAAAGACGCAATCGTCCGTCTGATTCCCTCATCTAGAGAAACCAGTGGCTTGTAGTTCATGTCTTTCTTAGCTCGATTGCATAGGTAGAAGTGGTGGGTGCCTGCCAGAGCAACCTTCATGGGTGTAAATGTTGGACTGAACTGGCAAAAAGGGGAAAACAGTTTACTGAGCAGCATGAGAAGGACTGCAATCAAATAAACCAGGAGATAAGGAAGCTTGAATTTCGGAGCATCGTATCCCATCCCAGTCACAATCTGCGTCATGAAAGTCCAGAAATACACTGGCTCGTCATTAGTGATGTTGTATGCCTGAAAAAGAGGAATACATTTCTAAAAACTTATGCATTTTTATTGCTTCTGATAGTACAATAACATGAATTCTCTTTCAATAGAATCCACGTTTGAGGAAAAAGTAGCGCAATGTCAACTGTTAAAAGCAAAAATGTATTCGCCATTTTTCTGCCAGCAATTTCCTATTTTTAAAAAATTGCTGAAAATAAATCTAAAATTGTTGTTTCATTAGATAATGAGAAATGCTCTGAAAATTTAGCACCTACATACCTGTCCACACACAACAGAGCCACCTCCCAAGTTTTCACTAGCAAGAATATGCCCATGAACAACATTGTCAACATATGTGAAGTCTACCAGGTTTTTACCATCTCTGCAAAAAGATGAGGGAAGACAGACTTTGTTTACATGTACATCCTCTATACAGCTAGCTGTCTCAGTATGGAGTGCAAGAGGGGCATACTGTGAAATCTTAAAAGAATGACAGCAATATTCCAAATCCTTACAAGGAAACATGCTAAACACATCACATGATTAAACATTTCCTGGTAGCAATCTTTAAGTATATCTTCCATTCAATACGGAATCATCCCCATTCTTTTCTTGGAGGTATGTATAAGGTCAAATTTTCTTTTCATCACATTCAGTTGCTATTTAGCAAGTTTATAAAAGCCCCTCAGAAATGTATGCATTTTACAAGTATACCCACCATAGACAATATTATGCTTACCCAATAATAAATTTAAATTTTCCCTGTTGAGCTAGCCCTACTGTTGTTGGTACAATGTGAGGATCCCTAGGACCAAAGATTCCATGTGGCCTGATGGCACATGTGTAGAAGTCTTTTGTGTTGGCAGCTAGAACGATCTGACAAAATGAATTTAATAATTATATTGATTTCATATCCACAATAACAACTTCTGCAAAATGAAAAATGTTCTGGACACATACCCCAACACTGCCTAATGTGCACATCAGCAAGAATAGACGAGGACACCCATCAGAAAAAGTGGCACTTTGCGATCTGTGCTTTTGGGCACAGTTACAAAGTCTTTTTCTCACATGGTATCATTGTCCAGCCTGCATCAAATGTCTTGCAGCATGGGAGTTTTAGAACAAAACCAAGAGGCTAATTTTTACAATGCTGCAATAAACAAATGTGCAACAATGCTAGGCCAGCAACAGTACATGATGACACTACTCCATTCTCTTATCAGCCTGAAATGACCTGCTAGCCTGAAATCTGAGTCATTTAAAAAAAAGCGGGGGGTCAACCTGGAAATCTGCATCATTTCTTGATTTCTGCATGTGAATTACACTCAGCTATGCTTTATCAGAGCTCTGGTGATGCCACAACCGCCCCTGAGTCAGAAAATGATATAAAAAAAAGGACCTAGTGGGTTCTCCTACAATCTAGAATTCTGAAAAAGAAATCTCTAAATTGGAGACAGTGCAGCTTACAGTCTACATCTCTGCGCTTCTTCCAGATTTCCTTCCACTGGGCTCTCTGGCCTCTCCCTCTGTGTCCAAGTGATGGTGTCTTTATGTCGGTTTGTCTCCCTATGACTAGTGTTAGCATCCCATATACTGGCATTTATACAACCAAGGTTTAACTCCACGATAGCTGACTTTCACACAAAGGCATTTATCAGTGTACATGAAGCTAGTCTGAGTCCATTTCTGTCAAAACACTTAGCTGTGCACCTAGTCCCATGACCTCAAAGCACTGGCTTACCCCAGGCACCGCTTCAAGTCTTAACAGACACATGGTCGGTGTTTTGGCCATGTCTTTAAAAGCACTCGCATCCATCACCATCACATGTTACTTGCACAAAAGAATAATCTACAGGTGACGCTGCTTGTCTCCAGACATAGAAGAAGACTTGCTACCAATTGCATTTAACACTAACAACTGTCAATGTCAGTGGCTTGTCCTGCACATCTTTTAACACTTGCTGCCCAACAGATGGGAATAATTACCACACAGTGACCTATCTTCTACAGTTTGAGCACAATATTGTTAAACACATTCAGGGAGTGAGCATTTGTGCATGATGAACTGAAAGCTAATTCTAAATTTACAATTAACAAAAACTCTTTGAAAAAAAAAAGCTTTTGATTTTTGCCCTTTGGAATATTTAAAAAAAAGTTTGATACTAAATTTTCTTTTCCATTATAAGGAATTTTCAAATTCCCTACTGTTCCTGTGACTAGAAATAATTTTGGGAATTTCCCTAACTTTCCTAGTTTCCCTACTGACATGCACTCATTGGCTACCTGCGAAATACACCAATAAGAATAAGAATTATGTTCTGAAAAATAAAAGGAAAGAGCTGGAGGATTTGGGCCATACAGTTCAAAACAAACAGAATGAGCAAATCAGCGAATGAATACAATTGTAAAGGAATAAGACTGACCTGCTCTTGCATTATTTTGGTCTCTGTATAGGCATCAATCGGTTTAGCAGCGTATGGTAGCTCTTCATGTCCACCCTGTATGTCCTTTCCCTCATACACAACGCTGGCACTACTAGTCAGTACAAGGCGCTGTGCCCAAGAATCCAAGTAAAAACAAACACAACAAACTCCAGTCTTCTCACCTTGCTCCTTCCTTAGCTATGCCTACTAAACCTAGGTCAAAAGCTGCTGAAGATAAATGATTTAAAGGTGTATTATAAATCTGTCTGCAGTTAATATACATGTAACTCACTACAGCAGAGACACCCCAATTAACTATCTCAGATCCCAGAATCCAGCCATTTATATTAGCTCAGTAGTGACAGTTTAAACAAGCACTACATCACTGAAAGTTCAAAAGAATAGGCCTCAATTTAAACTGTTAATAATAGTCTCAATTCTTTGACTGAAGCAACAAAATAATAACCCTTGACACACATACACACACACACACACAAAACTGAAGAAAAGTTTTGCTCGAGATCTGCCATATGTGCCCTGTAATTTGTAAATTCCCCTGCAAAGGTCAATAATCCTGACCTGAACACCTGCCCATTTGCACAGCTGGATAAGGAGTTTTGTGCCCTCTACATTGACTTTGTGAAACAAGTCACGGTTGTTGCTGAGTGGTGATGGTGATGCACAATGAAACACACAGCTTACTCCTTGTATGGCTTCTTGTAAGTCCTGTAGTGTAAGTCACACTGATTTCTAGTACTCCTTTGAATAACACTACATGTAATTAACAGTGGCATCGGGCATGATGAATGCAGTTAGATGCTTGTCTGTCAGTGTCAAGGTGATAGATGTGGGCTAAGTATGCATAAACAACAAATCACCAAGATTTTAGTAATGAAAAGAAACATGATTGCTGCTGGGAATAAAAGATGACAACCAAGGAACTTCAGTAAGCAAATGGTAATGTGGCTCATTATATCACTGTATAAGTATCTTTCTATGTAGACTATCAATGCTACTATGCTAATGAGGATTAATGTACTCTGATTTGACTAGGATGTATAACAAATTAATATGCTTCTTCACTGCAGCAGTCTGTCAGTGCAAAACTTTAATAATTTCATGTTACCCAAGTTCTTCTAATTTGCATATGCACATCAGCTATAGCTATAACAAATGGAGTCTATTTTGACAACACAAAAAATCTATGGCTTCTCATGTACTCACTTCCTTTTTACATAAATCTCCAATGATGAAAGTAATCTTTTCATTGTCAAATGTCTTGCGAATGTCAAATACTCGAACTGAATAGCCACGCTCAAGAAGACGTTCACACAAATGCCGACCAAGGAAGCCACACCCACCTATTACCAAATAATCCTAAAGAAAAACATGAAACAATAATGAATATTAGATGTTAGCAAAGATTTACATTACAAAACAAAATATATAATTAATATTACAACAAATAAAACCAAAACCACCAGATAAGGTTAGATTTTCAATAAAAACAAATTTCTTCTGTAAGTATAATTCACTACCACCACCACTTCCTTTCTGATGGTAATTAGATTGTTATAGCACCTCTCTGCAATCTAAGATGTGTCCCATTTATAATATGGAACTTACAAACTAAATTTTAGCATGTCTACCAAAAAAGGGTAGGAATTGTGCTCTTGAAACGCTATGCTACAGCAAGGTGGCACAAATTAGCTTCTAATATAAACAAAACTTTGATCCATTTCTGATGAAGGGATTTGGATGATTCTGTTGAATGTTGCTATCTGCACCTTGATCATTTACTAGTGATTAAGTCATGGTTTAAAGTCATGTACACTCTTTGGCTTAGTATGCTTACCACTGCATTTCCCTGTATTTTGTTATTTAAAATCAATATTGCACCATCACTATGGATAATACAAATGCCAATGTTTTGAAATAAATAATCTTGCTATAGCAGAGGACAACTTTTAGTCTTTTGATGAATTTTCTCAAAAAATATCCTACACCTTCCAGTACCAATTTTTTAACATAATCAAGTGTTCACATCTTGCCTTGCCTCAACAGAAATATCACAAGATGAAGATTTTAAAACGTTTTATATTTAAATTATTTGAAGATACATCATCTAGCATTATTAAAATATTAATCATACATTACTGATACATGAATATGATACAATAATGATCAATAAATTATGATGAATAAGAATAATACATGCTAGATCACCATACTTAATTTGATTAAGCAGTTAACTTTTTTTGTCTGTTCACTATATGTAAATATTTGGCATTTGGCATATTATATCATTATCCGCACCAACCTTCGATTCTCTGCAATCCATCTTCTTTCGACTGAACCAAACAGAAACAGTGCCACAAACTGCATGTACTTCTACAAGTTTGCTATCTGTCTAGCGCGACCAGTTGTATCCCTTGATCGTATGATGCTGAGCCCATCACATAAACCATGGCGCGATCATTTATTTCGCAGAACACGACAATACAGAAATGTCAGTCTTCCAAAAGAATTAGTTTTGAATATTAAACACATCTGCGTTTAACGGAAACTTGCTTCAATAAGCGAACATTTAAAAGTTGTTTTAGCTGCATCATGACCATACCAGAAAAACTCTCTACTTTCGTTCTCAGATACTTACTGCATCTATGACGGCCATTGGCAGGAAACAGCAGAATTATGAAAAGAAAGTTTAGAGAAACGTACATAGAAAAAGAAATCAGTTTATTTTAGTTAAAGAATAACATAATTTAGACAGAAAAAAGAACTAAACACAAGTCGCAATTTTCTTCAATGATTTTATCAACTCCTATTTCCTTTCGTCTGCGGTCTACTTTATCCGGGCAATTTGGCGGTGTATTCGTCTCGAAGATCAACAAACGCAGTTGTTCGTCGAATCAGTTATCCTCAATATGGTAAGAATACAGTATCGATTCAGCGCTATTTTTTATTGATTTTTATAAAAACATTAATTTTGCGAACAAAACTACTTGTTACGACAATCTCTTACTTCTATAAGCTTGGAAATTCACAATTTGATTATCTAAGTAAAAATTACTTTGTATGGTTAGTATCGGATATGAAATACTTATTTTTTGCCAATCCCTTGTTATCATAATGGTAATTTGGATTTTTGTGCCAAGACAACAAAGTGGTATTTCCCACACATTTTTAAGTACAAATTAAAATCAGACGTAAGGTTTTATTATCCGCTAAATATGGATAATGATCCTAGGATTCAGCTAAGGACCTATAAAAGCCATCGCAAGTATTCAGGCTAAACAAGCCTATACATGTCACTTAAGTTGGCTACTAAAGAGCCCTAAAGAAAATAAAATTGGTACTAGTCGACAGTAGTGGTAACAGAAATCGAAAGCAATTCCACAGTGTAGTCAGCAGGCCCTGTTATTTTAACGAACGCTTTAATTCTCACCAAAAAAATGAAATGAAAAGGAATGGAGATGAAAAGGCTGCTGGGAAGGACAGCGATGGGTGATCGTAAAGAAGCACAGTTTCAGACTAGGCTTGTCTCAAGTCGTAACCCTTAGTTACGCAGGCTTATAAACGAAGACTGTGTTAGTGAGTTCCTTGGTTTTGAAATCATTGGTGCGTGAATGACTTCCATGATACTGTTGTTGTGAGAAGTGGAAGAATGGTCGTACATTATAATATTACATCAAATTTAATAGAGTTTACACAGACATAATGGCATTAACATAAGGTAGTCCATTTAATTCAGCTACAGTTGCAATATCATTGAGAGGATACAAGGTATTATAAGGACTTTTTGGATTCCTTAACACACACATTTGCAGCAAGGGTGAGGAATAAAAAAAAAGGCTGGAGACTTTGGATTAGACATGTAGTTGAAAACTGGTTGAAGTGACTAGTACATGTAGTAGTATTTAGTACTAGTACTGTAGTACTCAGCTTAATAGCACCCCTTACGCTCATATTCAATACCTATCTGCATGCATGCTTCTGTTGTATGCTTAATGGAAAGTGAGGACTCAACCAAATCACTTCCAAAAATGCAAACTCGGTTGAAGTCAGTTAAGTATAATAGATGCTTTAAGGGAGTGAAAAATCATGATTACTATTTTGTTCTTTTAAATAGTCGAACTTCAAGAAAACAACCCTTGCTGGGGGTGGCCGCAAAAAGACAGGCCCAAAGTGTGAACTCACAGAAGAACAAAAACAAGAGATACGAGAAGCCTTTGATCTCTTTGATGCTGATGGTTCTGGAACTATTGATGCCAAAGAACTGAAAGTAAATTTAGCTTTTTGCATTTTATATGATTTTGCATGTTTTAACTTGATTTTCTTATATCTTTGTATCTCTTTCCTTACAGATTAACTCACTAAAATTTCAGACTCCTGCTTTCTGCTAATGTCATGTTCATTCTGATTTCTTCAAGCACATTTTCTTTTAGAAAAACAGTGTTGATTGATTGATTGATTGATTGTACCATCATTTGTCTTTGCATGATCTTTTCTTTATGTGCTCTGTCAGTGTTTGGTTTAGTTGAACTGCTATCAGAGCTGATATTCATTTTTGGACAGGTACTGTTTTCACAGGTTAGTAGTGTGTGTGTGTGCAGTAAAAATTCCCTTTTTTCTTGAAATGGAAGAAAATTCAACGATTTTGTCTTCTGCCTATCTCACCTTTGTAGTGGACATTTTTTCACTGTTCATTACTCTGCTGACCTTTTTTTTTTTTTTGTATTGTTTTGGCTACTGCTGTTAACACACAAACGAAATTTAAAATGTTACATAATGGTTTCTTCTAGTATAACTTTCTTTGGAGGTTGTGTAGAAATAAATTATTATGATTTCTGGGGACAGGTTGCAATGAGAGCTTTGGGATTTGAACCCAAAAAAGAGGAAATTAAGAAAATGATTGCAGAGGTGGACAAAGAGGGAACAGGTATGATCATGAACTTGCATGTTCATTTAGAATATGAACTGTTTTTTTATCGTGTTTAAGCAGCAAATTGTGTTTGCATGTGCTTGACCACCTTTCTTTTCTTGTCCCATTGGTAAGTCTAACCGGTTTGTTTCCGTTAGGAGAAACCACAATCATTGCTGAGAAGCAAATGTCTTTTTGATTCCTATTTTAACAAAGAGTCAGTGGATATTATTTTAAAATGTGGTGCATCAACACAGCTTTTGTGGGATGTAATACCAGCCTGTATTTTGTTTCTTGGATCCTAAAATCTGTGTATTCTGTTAAACCAGCAGACATAAAGTTCTGATGTCTGAAACATTTTGTCTGTTGTTTTCTGTGCTGACTGTCCACACATCAACAACCAGGCTGATTGTTACAGCAAGTAACATTAACATACACAAATCTATATCTTTTGTTGTTAATAATAATTTTCTTCTACCAACTCCAACAGGCACAATCGACTTCAATGACTTTCTTACAATCATGACACAGAAAATGAGTGAGAAAGATGTAAAAGAGGAAATTTTAAAAGCCTTCCGACTCTTTGATGATGATGAGACGGGCAAGATCTCTTTTCGCAATCTTAAAAGAGTTGCTAAAGAGCTGGGGGAGAATCTTACCGATGAAGAACTTCAGGTTAGTATTAATATGCATGTGGACAGTTCACTTATCACTTTCTGTTGCACAGGTGTTTTGGTCTCAAAGGAATCACTGTTTTAACCTTCCCTATGACTACCCTTCTCCAACTTAGAATTTTGCCAGTTTTCACTGGTATGTATTTTTCAGGAAGTAGTGTAATTGTTTTCATGGACAGCAGTTGTAGATTTAAGATGTTACTGGTAACTTTTGATCAAAAGAAGAAAGCGATATGTAGTCTTTAGATATTTTATACTGTGTACTTGTAATAGTCTGGGTTAGACTGTGGCTGCATCCTGTTGTAAGGATGTTTCTGAAGTAAATAGCATTTAAAAACTGTTTAAAGTATAAAAAAGAAGAAAAGAGAAAAAAGTTAGGATAAATATTAAATACATTGAGAAGGCACTTTCATGCCATTTTGTACTAACCATAATTGCTCTGGTTTTTAGGAGATGATTGATGAAGCAGACCGTGATGGGGATGGGGAGATAAACCAAGAGGAGTTCCTACGAATCATGAAAAAGACAAGCTTGTATTGAAACAGTTTGCTTGTCTTCCCTTTCCTCACCCGTACTTATTAGTTCTTTGGTGTAGATTTTTCCCATCTGTACGTAAGATTCCTCCTGTCATGGTCAGACATTTGAAGAAATTGAAAAGTGTGTTTACAGTCTTGTTCTCTGCATCTGTCCTGGACCACAAGCCTGTTTATGGAAATTTAGAGCAAACGATATTCACACTCGAACTTTAAAATGAACATCTGCAGGGACATCTGTGAGAACAAATGGGAATTACAGCATATTTGCACAAGGAGTTGATGTTGAAATTTAGGATGGTTCATTTTTATTGTGTTTGTGTCATTGAGAGTGCATGTGCGTATGTTTGCATGCATGTGCATCCCACAGGTCATTTCTTCACAGGTAATACACATAGAAGTTTTACACAAGTATAAGATGCATTATGTTCCAGACTGATAAGAGGGGGCATCTGTTCATTTGACACAGTTTCAGAGAGGAAGTTTTGGGAAATCGCTCCTTACATGGGTCCAAAAATTAAACCATTTACAGTCAGAGTTGATAGTTTTGCTTTTTTAGTACTTTAACAGCAATTGTGTTGTTTGTTCATCTGATTGATTTCAGCAATCCGTTCTGTTTTCTAGGACCTTGGATACATATACCTTATTTCTCTTAGAAGACTAAATTTGGTCCCATTGCTCAAGGGATTCATATTCCCAAACCATTTTTTGCATCATTGCTCCTTTTTGTCTGGTTTCACTAAATGCTGCTTGTTGATTAACCTGTTTTCCAACCATTCCCCTTATGATGGCAGTGGTGCAGCATACATGGTGTGCAAGAGATGACATCTTTAACAAAACATCATTTTCTCCTGTAACAAAAAATGTTTGTGGAATAAAACATATTGTGTGCTTTAATGACAGAAGTGTGGATCTTTGTGTCCATGTGCGTGCCACATTTTTGTGTTTTAACATTTTAAGGGTTGTGAGATGAAGCAGAAGATAAATTGTGTGTAAAATGTATTTCAGGGTAACCTATTGCACGAGTACTTTGGTTTTACTTTGAATACCATGTGCAACTCTGCATATAGGAAAGTTTTTAATTCAAATTACTAAAAATTTATAATTAACAATTTTCAAGTACCTGCAGAATATTGCACTTAAACATTTCAACATTCAGTCATTACCAAGACATTCCATAATCATATCTAGAAACAGATTACAAGTTATTCAGCTTATTTAGATTTATAAAGCTAACAGATCACATTTCTGATGCTCCAAATTGCACAGTTAAGATTAAGATGCCAGCATGTGACAAAATGAGTTTGGTACTGCTTGATCTTTCAGTAACCATAGCATGAGTCCTGTGACAGAAGAAGGTAGATTTTGGTCTTGGCTGATGAGTGATTTATGTAAATCATTTATTCACTACATAAGCATTATATTAATGTTTTTATTTCAAGAAAATTTCTGACCAGTATATTTCATAGCTGGCAGGGACTGGATTTCTACTATCCTAGATACAATTTATGGGAGAGGAGTTTCCTCATATGTCAATCCAAAGTAAGGTTGTGCCATTGGCAGCAGCCAATAAGCATCATTATAGTACAAGTAGAACTTGCCATCCATCACTATGTCTATGAAGGCCTCCAGAAGGGATATAAGCAAGTTTGGAAAAGACTGATGTGACTGAAACAGACGATAAAAGGTGAGAATATCCTCTGCCAGCTTCTTGTTCCCAGGGTCATCAAAGATTGTGCTTGTATTGCCAAGATACTGTGGCTCCTTGCTGTAAAGGTTCATGCGTGTGTAATTCAGATGGACAGAATGGTTGAATTTGGCACCAAGGTTTCCCAAGGTCTGAAAAGCTCTCAGCACCCAACTGGCACACTCCCAGGAGTCAAACCACATGGGACCATCTGCAACAGTTACCACAGCATGAAAACATGGTCTTGCATAAGTTTGGCTTTTATAATCTTATGCAATGACATTGTAATTTTTTTTAAAAATCAGATGGGTCTTCTAACATATCCAACTTTTTGCAGTATTGCGTTAACTGCCTGTGTTCACCTTCTTGTTGGTAGAAATGCTAAAATAATGGGATATTGGTCAGTGTAGCGTTTCAATTTTGAAGCAAAAAGAAATGGAATGAGCAAATGTACTGGCAAAGATGATGTCGTAGCCTTTCAGCCTTTTTGGAAGTGATTATAGAACACTTTTCTGGGGTGAGATTTGTATGGAGTGCCCATCTCCTTTCTCTCATTTCCTTCTCTGGCCCACTGAGGGGCAAGTTACATCCTGATAGCCAAGTTGACAGTTTTGCAGAGGGCCATATACCAGTATGTTGTATCTCGTTTTTTTCAAAATTCATGGTGGGCGCCATTACCTATTGACATAAGGAACTACTTTTGGCTTTACTGTGCCCATAGATGCTAGTGGTCAAACCATGTGTTTACCATTCTACCTACAATAAAATAGTAACTTATACACTTCTGCAGGTCTGTTCATTTCCCCAGCTGGCTACCTTGATCACCAAATAATTCAACATCATCTAAAATACTGGTCAGAAACAGAAAAACTGTCATTAAAATCTACCTGGTTCATTTCGAACAGTCCATGTTTCATACACGATTCCTGTATTGTTATCCCATTCTGTCCAGTTTGCAAACTTATTAAAGATTTCCCCTGGAATGAAAACGATGAATGTTCATCAGGAAGCTCTAGACAATGAGAAGTGTGAGAAAGAAAACCATTTGCAGAAACTCCATGCATTCAAATGAAAGTGCAGTCATAACACTTTTAACAATCATAATCTGAAATTGTAACTTTCATTATTAAGTAAGCTGTTATATCTGTTTCTGAGTTTTGAGATAACTAATAGTGAAATTGTAATACAAGCACAGTCTTTAAAATAAGGTGTGTCATGATATTCATGGACTTTTACTCCAGAATGCACCAACTGCAGCATTCCTTTTCTACAGTACAACTCAAAATGAAAAACATGAGACTTGAAAACAATAGCATGTAGATTTATATACATGTACTTATAATGATTAACATAATGGAAGAATAGGATGCAGATTATTTTTCCTTTTGGAAATCAGTAATTATCTTTTCAGTGTCTTGAGAAATATATAGATTTTTTTGCAAACCTGTAATTTCAGCTACTTTTACTAGTGTGCCATTCTGCTTCCAGTGTTTCTCATCGATGCCATCATAGATGCAAGCAGCACCTTGGTTGCACCACACCAATGTGTTATTAGCAAGTTCATGTGGGAAAGTGCAGTTAAACAGCTGGAAAAGCTCATACCATTCCATGGTCAGATTTAGGCCTGACTGAACATGATGGAATCCGATCGCATCATGCATAATGTGCTGAAAATGAGATATCATGGAATTTAATTTATCATCCAGAGTGTAATGAATTCAAAGAAAGTTCATGGTATTTTTCAGAATAACCACCACCCCCATTATCAGATAATGCAAATACATCTTTAAAACAAAATCCTAGAAAACTCACATATTTGCCCAGCAAATCTCCAAATTTAAATTCCCACACTGGTGCTTTCATTGCATAAACATAGAATGTGTCACTTGGATCAAATGTTGGCATTGTGTTCGGAGGACGACCAGTTGGACAAAATGGAATAAGCCCTGCCTGGCAGTATGGATTTGATACTGGTCTAAATGACTGCCGTCTGAAAAGAAAAAAGTCATTTTGTCACATTCCGGTGGCACAATCTTATGCACATACAGAAAATAGTCCATGCAGTTATCTTTGTTTCATTTTGATAGTTCTTCTTATTTGAACTTAAGAGTTAAATCACAGCAGTTAACAATGTATTACATGTCAGATTTTCACATAGCTTTTGTTGTTAAACAGTCCTAAACCATATTAAGTATACACTATTATGCTATAGAATAGATAGTATATGATGCTATAGTATATACTATTTCACATGGGATCTTCCCAATCCTCTTAAAAGATCAAGTGACCATTTCTTTGATAAACGTTATTTCAAACGATTTTATTTTCACTTCATAATTCTGTTTATTTTCAAAATACAAAGCACATGCTTACGTGTATGGAACAGGCCACGATATGCCACAAACCAAGTGAAAGAAACATATAGCAGACGCTACAACCAGGGACGCTGGCATAGCCGCCATTTTGACTGTCATATGACTTTTCTCTGCTTTTCTGTGTTAAAGTCCAAAAAAGTAGGTATGATTTGGATGCTGTGTTTTAATAGAGTAGTAGTATATATTTTTTTTCTTCCAATAAAATTATAATTTTATATAAATCGGAGATCCGCTTGTCTTGGTAAAAGTTATCTCTCAGTAACACTAAAAGTGTAAGTCGATGAGAAATTATTAAATAAAAGAATCTAGAAACTTACGCATTCAGAGCACTTACTGACTTACCAGCAAGAAATAGCTTTCCGGACTCAAGAGACCATAAGAGCCGTGTTCAGAGACGAGTTGATTACAGGCGAGGCTCGATCGACTTTCTGGGCATGCAAATAAAAGTCTTAACGCTGGTTGAAACACTTTTATAAATTGACAGTATTCACGCCATTGATTGATTGAATGATTGATTCTGATCATTCATGTAACACTGAACTCGGATAAGGTTGTGTCCAGAATCTTGTAGCGAATAATTCATTTTCCCTTCAGACCCTTGTCCTTGGGTTTGGAGTTCGGGTCATTTACGACGAACGGCGTTTTATTATCTTTCCCCCCCTCTGATCATGAATATTGAAAAGTAAGATATATAATATTGACACACCAATCACTACCCATGCAGTTCGTAGGGAGCTTGTACATACTACATGGCATGGATGATGGATTATAGAGCTGCGTTGCATTCTTCTCCTTTTAGAATGGTGTGTGCACTGTGTGTGTGCACGCGCGCTTCATGCATATGTCGTTGTTTGTGTCTTTTGTAAAGCGTTACAAGACAAGTACTTTCATTGATATTTTTCATTACACAGATGCGAGCAAAACACAGCACTGAAAGACAGGACCTAGCTATCAGTCTACAGCTCCACAACATTGTCAGAAAACTATTGCTGAAGAGCTCATGAATTTTGGGGAATCCTTGAGGTAAGATAACGCATGCAGAAGGAAGAAGCTAGATTTGCTGGAGAGAACTGGAAACAGGAGAATCAAAAACATAACAAAAACTTGGAGATGAGCAAAACAAGTGACTGCAGAGTTGATGTTGGGCAGGTGAGTACAATAACATGGATAATATATAATAGTTTACCTTATTTGTGGGGCAGGTCAGTGCACATATATAAGTTTTTTTTCAGTTGTTGGACAAGTGAGTATGCATAATGATATGTGTACAATATAATGGTATGCCCTCACTTCTGCCATCCATTGTTAGTGGATGATCAAGAACCTTTTTGGGGGGTTGGGGGGGGAGAGGGATGGGAGAGTTGTTGAAAGTCTTTGTTGACAAACTATGCTTTTGGCGGACAAATATAAATGATTTTTTTTTTTTTTGCACCTGCACTGTGTTCACCCGTGATCTTTGTCTTTTTGAGTTTTAGGAATTTACGGATGTGAGTTACTGTCATTTACATGCTTTGTCAGCATTCGTATCCACAAAGCATCTCTGTAATAAACGTGTGAAACAGAGATTTTTGGCATAATTGGAAAATGACGTTTACACTGATAGTTATTTGTGTAATGAGTTCCACTTCCAGAATAGAAAAACACACCAAATAGCTTTGTTGTACAATGCAGTGGCAAAGATGTTACATGTATTTGAACTTGGGCAGCAGTGGATCAGTAGATGTTTTTAGCCCAGAGCCAAAATGCATCACCATTCTGCTTCTTCATTCTGACTGCTCCACCTTTGAGAAAGCAGCAGTAATTAACACAAGAGATGCTGTACATAAATAACTCGTACCTCCAAAAATTCTGGGTGATGTTGCTAGCCCTTACCTTAAAATAAAAAGTGTGGAATGGTCAGCCAGGCTGCACTATCCTTTCTTGATCGGACATACTAGATGTGGTTGCTTCCTCTGCCCTTTATTATTTTTAGTTTGCATAAAGTGTCATCCTTTTTTTTAAGGTCCAACTAGCTATCAGTTTTAGCTTTAGTTCTCACAGCTTAAGCCATGTCTCCAACAGTTGTCTTCCAATATCATCCATAGAACATAGACAAGGTTAATGACAGCACAGATAAACTGTTTCTCACTATCACCACCAGTCTCAACATTGGGCACCAGTTGATAATGCTACACAACCTAAGTGTTTTAGGTCTAGGCATTTTAATAATGGAGCGCCAGTTGAAAGTTCTGGCCAGACTGAAAAGGACTTCTTCAGTCAATCCACACACTTCTTTTGTCTATCTCTCTCTTCTATTGTTGTAAATGTCTTCACTTTTGTCTTATGTTATTCTTTTCTTACCTCATTGAGTCATTCTTGTAACTTGTGGAAGGTCTGAATGTCTCGATGGTATAAAGGTTAAGGCGTCCACTTCTAAGGTGGGAGGTCAGTGGTTTGTACCCTTAGAGAGAGTGAGTCTGGCAAGCTACCCTGCCAGACGCCTGGTACTATAGGGAACATCAATAGGACTGTATAATGTGACTGGGTGAGACTGAAGTTGCGACACCAGTCCCAGTGTGGCAGCACATTAAGCTCTTTATGGCAAAGTACAGTGTAATGTACATATTGATTTACATATTATTATACATACATTTTAATAAGACATATTGCTAGGTACCTTGATTTTTTAAAATTCAATCTGATTTATTTGTCCATTTTGATTTTCTGAAATCCAACAGCTCCTTGATATAAAATGGAAGCTGGGTTTGGCAGTAAGTTCAGATGATTGCAAGAATCTCAGCTTTCCTTTTGTAACGATGGTACTGAAGACTAAAGATACTTCTGGCCAGGAGCACTTGCATACAGTTGAGCTGACCTTGACCCAGTTTAGGGTAAGTTGTGACTAAAATGGAAACTAAAACACGAGAGAAAAGGAAAGAACGGAAGGATGAGGAGTTACAGGAACGACGTGCATGAAGTGTGTGAGGAGAAAAATCTGTTGTTGAGAAGTAGGGGTATTCCCTTTTCTGTTGCTTGCCATTTATTATGATGATACTTTACTTCTGATAGTCGCCTCCATTATCATTCAGCAATAGTTCTGCATTTTGAATATCTTTAAACTAAACTTTCTTTTTCCTTTTTGGTCATGTTTCCTGTCTTGTATTTATGTTGCAGAATTTTTCAAATCAGCTTCAACAGATGGCCAAAGCATTAGAAGCAGTTTAATATTAGCAAGTAGTGGGAATTATTTGCTTGTATAGTTTATCTTTTTGTTGTTCAAGACTCGAGATTAAATGTTGGCTGTGATTGTAGCATTTTTAAGTGGCACTTTGTCAAGGCAGAATGCATTCAAAGTAAAAGTTTAAAAACTTTAAAAAATGCAAATCTGAAGATTAAAATATGGATATTTCTTGCTTCGTCTGTTTATTCTTCTTTCACTATTTTGTATCAGAGAGAGAAGAGAGATCACGGTAAAGTAGGAAAGGCAAAGTCAGCCAGTTCTGTGATAAGCTGGGATTAGCTTTAGTCTTTTGATCTCATGTGTAGGGTTATTTTTATGTTGTAAAAGCTCTGCCAGTGTGAACTACACATTAGGGAATTGAAAAGACATTAAATGTTCCATGCTATATGTGTGTACTTCATTTGTTTGCTATTTAACACTAAAATTGAATTCTGTCAGCTGCCAGTTATGTTTCTAGAAACCTATTTTAAAGCCTTTCCTGTTGCTGATGAGTCCGTCATCTGGAAGATTGCAGTGAAGTTTGTAAGCCTGTTGTTCCAAATCTGATTTTTAAATCTTGCCAAATAGTTTTCAGAATAGGATTCATGGTTTTAGCTTTTTTCTGAAAATACATTAGCAGCTGGGTCATTGTGGTCTGGCAAATTACCATTAAAACTGAAAGCAGGCACTTTTGATATGTGACCTTGTTTACCTTTTTTTAAACAGTATGATCTCATAATCTGGAGATGAATCTCCTTTGTTGTGTATAAATAACAGTTTTGCTTCATTTTCATTATCTTAAAAAGGGTTGCTGTATAATAAAGCTACAAGCACAATTTGTGTTGTTCAGTCAGCTTTATGTCTGATGTCTCTGTTTTCGTGGGTGTGTATGTGCACGTGCATACACTTGCATTCAGCAAAGCAGACGAAAGAAAATGCATGCGAGTTAAAGAGATTTTTACGTGTATGTGTTGGGAAGTGTCTGTTCATGCACATGTATTACAGAGAGCAAGAGAGGGTGTATTCTTGCAGACAAAACTGTCGCAGAACAGTGCGTGGAATACATATTGTCTATATCGTTAAAAATGAAATCCTTGTACACAGATATAAAATAAGAATTACAGGTTTTAAGAAAATTATCTTTAAACAGTTGTTGCTAATCAACGCTTTTAACTTCATGGTAGAAGATCGAAACATCTGTCGGTATCACAGCACGGCCGTATCAAAAGTAAATGATCAACATTTTCATGATCAGCGATTACTTTTGGAACCTTTGAGGATGTGGGTGGGTGATGGTTGGTGATGATTTTTTTTGTTGTTATGAACATAATACAGGTAATAGTAAAACATCACAGTAATATATTTCACCATATTGGAGCCCATCATTAGTCACAACACGGGATATACTGAAAATATTTTGTAAGCAGAAGTAGGGGAGGAAAACAGGCTGCGCACCATAAAAACAATTCTGTACCTAAGAGTAGAACAGAAACATGCTATTTTATTTTTATTTTTTCTTTGCCATTTGAAATGAATTTTGCTCATCAGTGTCATACATTTTTATTGCAGTCAAGCAGGCTATTTTCTTCACTTCTTTACTGTTATGTACTAATTATATGTTACAGTGTGTCAATAACTGTACACCACAAACTGTACTGAATCTGAATTTAAGTATTTGTTATTTTAACAAGAAGGTAAAAAGTAAACTTTAACAAATAACACCATAAGCTAATAAAATTAGCACTAGTAAAAGATAAAAGAAAAACAAGTGACTGCCGCTTGGAGGAAAATCCAAATTAAATTTATAACAAGGGAACTGGACCAAGCTAGAAAAGGACAGAGATGAAGACAATCTACGTTTCGGGGCACTACCCCTTCATCAGGATGACACAAAAATGACGAAAAAAACAAAAAAGAAAAAGACTTAGCTGCGGTAAATGTGGCGCATGGGCTGGATAGCAGGAAAATGACCAAGGGACTTGCCCCTACCTGAACACCACCACAAAACTCCACACACCCAATACCACTTTTGCCATCAAGCGCCACTTCACCTGCACCAACAGCAACATCATCTACGCCATCACATGCACCCTCTGTCCCACCCTGTTCTACATCAGTGAGATGGAACGCACACTCAACACCCACTTCACAGAACATCTAGCTGACACTAAACACTGCAGAAGCACACCAGTTGCACGTCACTTCAGCACACCCCACACACAGCCGACAACATGAGGGTCTGTGGTATCTGGAAAATGAAGGGCGACTCCATTGACCGTAAGAATATGGAGTCCTACTTCATTACCCATTTTGGCACCATGGCACCTACTGGACTCAACCTAAAGCACTGACCCTCCCCCTCCCTCCTTTTCCCTCACCCCTCCTTCTCTCTTTTACTTTTTCATTCACCTCCCTCCCACTTTCTCTGACACTGACGCCCCCTTACCCGAGGTTTTCTCTCTCTCCCCTGCCCACCCTCCACCCTTCTCTACCCTTTCCTACCCACCTTGCGATTGGCTGCCTCTCTGATCCCTCTTACTGTCCCTTCGACATTTTCCTGCTATCCACATCTACTGCAGCTAAGTCTTTTTCTTTTTCATTTTTTTCGTCATTTTTGTGTTGTCCTGATGAAGGGGCAGTGCCCCAAAACGTAGATTGTCTTCATCTTTGTCCTTTTCTAGCTTGGTTCAGTTCCCTTGTTTTAAATTTAACTAGTAAAAATCACTTTTTAAAATAATGTCCAATTTGCTTTGCTGAGATAACACTGATATAAGAAATTTTTGTCACCAGGATGGATGGTTAGTATATTTACAACCTAATTGTCAATACAAGGAGAACCAAGGGAATGAGGTACACAAAAAATGATGCATGGATGCTGGTAACACCACCCCACAGCTGCACATATCTGGAGGTGACACCTGCTGCATCTCGACACTCTCTGGGTATGCCAGCAAAGAAGAAGTCTTGCATAACCTGTCCAGCAGCCTGGTTACAAAACTGGTACACAGCAGTTTCACACTGGTAGCGGCTCACTGACACACTGACATGACAGAAAGCAAAGTTTCTATAACAGTCTTTCATAAAGTGCATGTATTATCAGCTTCTGCTACAATAAAAAAAAACATGAGTGTATGCCTTACAGAGACATTTTAAAAAAAACATTTATCTCATCTACCTTTTTTTTTGTTTGTAACTTTTGGTATGAGAAAGAAAAAGTCATGAAGGACAACGTGCTTCCTGTTTGCATCCTGGAAGCTAATATATTTAAAAATAGGCCTTCATCTCTTATGCCTGCAGCTGTGCACACTAACGCTTCATGCTTTTGATACAATAGGTTGTATTACTGAAAGTTAAGTCTGATTGGGGGAAAAACCGGTTTCGGTTGCAGTGAGTGTTGATGGAGTTGTCACAGGGTAACAGATTAATGTGTTGATAAGACTGCTGTCATGATCTATGGCGAGATGGGCAACGTTTATGTAATAAAAAGATGGGAAAGTAATAGTTATAATACATATAAGAAGTTGAAACAAAAAGGCGTCACCCCTGCTGAGTCCCAAGAGTGTATTGATAGATAATATTGAAGTGGAAGGACAAACGCTCACTTGCAGGCGATGTTCTGCAGAGTGACGCGGGGTAGCTGGCCCTGGTTTTGAAGGTTCACCACTTGCAGAACCCCCTGATTGAAGGTGTTATAGCATTGACGAACTTGGGGTGTGCTTAGCAGGCACTGAATGTTCTGCTCAACCACTGTGACACAGGTACAGAATTATTACAAATCAGTTGCGGGATAATTTCCGTTTTTTAAAAAACCGATTTAAAACTAGGTTCTGGATTCTCCAAGACACAATTGATGGACAACGCTGCCCGAGATTTAAACCATAAAGAAATGGATAATAGGAGTTTGAAAGAATAGCTGTGCGGTGAAAGCTCGAGCTGAACGCATGATTTCAAAACATCGTTGTCGTTTTGAACACCTGTTGGTAGACTCTTAATTTTATTGATTTCACATCGCTCATCTAGCATTTTTTTAAAAATGTGTATACCCATAATCAGTAAATCTGCTAGCTATAGTAGCAAGGAAGCATTTTACGCAGTACATACTGTCAGGACGTGCATCTTCTATTGTTTCTGAAAATTTATATTTTGCCATATGTATGACAAAAAGTTGTACCCATTTTTCGGTGACACACGCAATTTATAAGCGATAAGTTTTTTTCCTTTTAAAAAAACCCATGCAAGCATCTACGCTTCAAGTAGCGATAAGATATGTAGACACGACACGTGAAAGATAAGGTTTTGAAGAACAGCCGTTACGGACACGTAACCTCTGAGGACATCCCCATCGATCCTACAATCAGCTGGACCCACGTGATGAGCCAGAGCCAGAGGCCCGAGCACAGTTTTCTCTCTTTTTTTCTGTGTGTGTGTGTGTCAGCCTGATAAAGGAGTCATTCCACAGACATGATATGCGTATCGTCCACTGACGTCAACACACTGAAGCCCACCAGGGCACGTCAGTTACCTGTTCGCAGGATTTTTTGTTTTTTTGACGAGTGTCCTCGGGCAGTTACGGCGGTATAAAACAATGGCTGTACAGATAACCGTTATCACTTATTTCCCTGTGACTTGTCTGGGCCTTCAGCCGTATCTATACTTCTAGTCAGACAGTAATCATCATCTGTGTTCTCGGCCCCAAACCTTCTTTTCGCGATTTACCAGCACACTGATCACTCAGGCACACACGTCCAAGTGTAATGGTCAATGTCTCATGGTGAACCTGCGAACAATAGATCAATCAAAACTTCTGCTCTGAAAGCTGAACAACCACAGACGAAAAATGAGCTGCGATTTTTCGTCAGCCGAAATTAGTGAGACCAGTGGAAGCCGCTTAATTTGCACCATTTGTCAAGAAGAACGACGATACCTGAAGCAGATCCCGTGTGGCCACGCATTTTGCGAGACTTGCTTGCAGCTCACCATCAACAGCCGAGAGGAAGACGCCTTCCCTTGCCCCTTGTGCCGAGCTTCTACGCTTGTTCCGCAAGGGGGAGCCTCTGGCTTTGAGACGTTCTTCGAAATCAAGCCACTACCAGAGGACGCTGTGCTGGCGAGTCCCCTAAACGTCATTGGGGACGGAAGTGCAGAACTATGCCAGGTGTGCCAAGATGAGGCAGCGAAATACGTCTGCCTTGGGTGCAACATTTCCGTGTGTACGTCATGCGAAGCGGATCACGAGGGGGGTGATCACATTCTCGTCGTGGTGCGGAGTAAAAACCCCGACTTGGAGCGCACTTTGGAGGTTGTGAACAGCACAAAATGCCAGAAACACGGTAGGTTACAGCTTCATTTTTACTGCCACACATGCAGAGAACCTATATGCGACCAGTGCAGGCTTCTCAGACCTCACTCGCGCCATGCAGTAAGCGAACTCTCCGCGTCGTCTGTGGAGCCCAGAAAGTCTCTGCAGGCTGCCCGAAAGAGAGTGGCCAGTGGGGTGCGGCTGTTGGAGACAGTGCTGAGCGATATAGACCGACGTCGAGCAGAGCTTCAGCGCAAGAAAATACAGACAGAACAGGAAATCCGCGCTAAAGCAGAGGAGGCGTTCAGGCTGATCCAAGTACACAAGGCCGAAGCCTTGAAAGAGCTGAATGCCACAGCCAGCGCCATCGACCAGCAGTACGTTTTAGAGCTGCAGAACGTGCAGGACAAATTATCAGGCCTGAGCGCTGTTCACGACCATCTGCACAAAGTCTTGCAGGGAGGGACGAACGTGGATCTGATAAGAACATGGGTCAGTGCCGAGAATGGTGTCAGACGGACAAGTTACCTGAACAAGTTTACCTCCCAGTTACCTGTGGACGTGTTTCACGTGCAGTTTGAGCGACCTAATGCGACATGGCCCAGCGACACCGTGCGGCGATTTATCGGGTTTCCCAAGACGGTACACGAACAGCGAGAAATGCCTGTTGTGCGGGTCACACCTTTGTTTTTTCTCGACACCAGCATACCAGAGGCTGAAATCTCCTCTCTCTGCCCAGTAAGCCCGAGCAGTCAGGAAAGGGGGGTGTGGGTGGCGTATGGAGGAGAGAATGTCGTAAGCTTCTTCTCAGAGGCTGGCGAGTGCATAACCCAAAGAAGTGAACCTCACAAGGTGGGACTGGTCAACGTCGACGGGCAGTGCAGGTCGGCGAAGTTAATCGACATGGTATTTTCGAAGCAGACTCTGAGAGCGTACGTGAAATGCCAGGAACACAGCAACGAGATCGTAGTCGAAGTCCCATACACGACACAGCTGGCAGAGCTGTCCAGACAAAGTGGATTCCCCATCTCGTGCAAACGGCCGTTGGCGATGGACGCCAACGAAGATAAGACCATGTTCGCCGTGCTGGATGAGGATATGAGAGTGTACGTCTATCGGCGGGGGGAAAGCCTCCCTTTTTCCAGCTACCCCCCTGAAAACAACAGAAGCGCCGTCGGTCTTATTTCGGACGTGTGCTTCTACCGGCTGGCCGGGCGCGAGGTGTTGCTGCTGGCGGACAAGCGGTGGGACGATGTGCACGTGCTGGACGTCCGGCGAACATGCCGACTGGTCCGTGGCCTGACGGCAGGCACCGCTCCTGACAGACCTGTGGGGGAAGCCACGGCATTAAACGTGGATCCCGACACGGGTCTGCTGTGGGTGGGCTGCCGCAGCGGGAGGATAGTGACATGCGGAGACACCGGCGTCCAGGTGGAAAGTGCCTTCAGACGGACGTTGGCTCGGCTAAAAATAAAATGAACTCTGGTCATCATGTTCTGTAGAAAACAGCCCATGTACGTCTTCCGTGGACACCAGGCTTTTTACGCACAAGTTTGAACTTATATCCGAGGACATCAGCTCGCAGGGGACCTCACTTCTTTTGACACCGGCTTGAGTTGTGCGTCTTGTTCCATCGACGCCAGCCCGAGCTGATCATTTTGCGCCGGCCACACACGGCTCGACTAAATTTAAAATCAGGCGTAAAGAACTTAACCTATTGCATGCCTTAAAGATATCTTCTAACTTCGACGAAGGATTCCTGTTCCGGCTCTCCCACCAGCACACTTTCTTCTGCGAAAATGTGTCTGTAAAGAATGTCAAATAGTTTTTACCACATAAAACTGTGCATCTCTTTCCCCAGACATCCGTCTAAACTGTGCGACACCTTCGCAGACAGCTGCCTAAACTGTGCGTCTTCTTTCCCTTAAACTATGCGTCTTCTTTCCCAGACAAAGAACAGCTGTCTGGTCACTGTGTGTTTTGTTTGGTACACACACCTCTGTGTACACAGCGTCTTGCTGTGTACTGCCTGCCTGCATGTGTAAATCATGTTCAGAGAAACTGTATACGGCTTGGCTGAGAATGAAACCCAGTAGACAAAATTCTTATACGAAACTGTGTGTTATGTCCTTCAAACGGAAGACGTCTATGCCATCCCCCCCCCCCACCACCACCACCACAGAAAAAAAGCCAACAAGACAATACACGCAAGAGAATGGGGCGAGGTGCAATCAGTATTCGCTCTAAGCTGTGCGGAGACGCGGCCAAACACTTTTCTTCAAATCGCACATCACTTTTAAACCGCCGCACAACAAACTGGTGTATTATTCCAAGCTGTCCAGGAACTAGCAAAAGAAAATGCATTATTTTTATACATATACATGCATGTACATGTTTTATGTTGTATTTAGATATTTTGATTGATCGATAGGTTGTGGAAATATATGCATATCAGATAAGATTTGTGTTGTGTGCACAACAGCTTCATTACACTTCTTATAGCTTATTAGCAGAAAAAAATATTAGGGAAATTGGGTGTAATGTAATCGTACATATTAAAAGTGGCAGATGTAGGTAGAAAACAGAAGCATGCAGCAACGATCGAGCACAACACACCGTTGATATCCTGGCATAGCCCCCTGTATGCAGTGTCCATGGCAACTGGATCAAACAGCAACGACAAGAATGCGTCTGGGGGATCATTGGAGTTTGGAAGTCTATTCCGGAAACATTGAATGTATTGCTGAAAGTTTCTGTTTAAAAAAGCAGACAGTATGTTAATGTCAGTGATACTGACTGAAAATAAATCAGTCACAGAAAACCAAACAATATTGATACATACTGTAATGTCTGGGAAAGAAGGTAAGCGAAAGGTGGGGGCAGAAGAAGATAGGGAGAATGAGAGAGATGGGTGGGTGGGGAGAGTTAGTTTGATGGCTGACAGAGAATACAACGGACAGCGCTAGGTGCTCAGTACCACAAGTCGGATTGGATATTATTTATTTTATGGAAGCCTATTTTAAATATTCAGTTTCGCAAGTAAAGACTATAATAAATCACTGGCAAATGGAGTGAAAGGCATTCAGTGTGGCGTCCTGTGCTGTGGCAGGCTGCTGCTGGTTGGGGTTGTTGTTGTTAATGTTCCGAATCTGTTCTATCAAACACTGCTGAGCCACAGACTGAGAATTCACTTGCATCCAAGGGAACATAAAACCTGGCACAAGAACAAAAATAATAATAACTAGTGAACAGCAAAACAACGTAAATGTGTGTGTTTGATCTCTGCTGTTTGCGTGTCGATATGCAAAGTTGCTGGAGCTGGTATGCTACTGAGTGTAGCATGAAAGTGCACGAGGAAAGTACAGCTTGATCATTATATATTGAGAGTACAGAACGAAAACAGTACTGCTGCAGCTACAGAGAAAGATATACAACAACACTGGAACAGGAGCAACGGCCTTACGTGGTGGATTTTTGTGTAACGTGTGCAATACTTCCTTTGCATGCACGCGGGTAAATTCTCTTTACATTCAATTCTAAACATGCACAGGTTAAACACTTTGAAACAGTTTGGTGTGTGTGGTTAATTCCTTTCAAAATGTCTTTTGCTTATTTTTTTCTCGGTATTCTGGAGAATACAGCGAGGCCAAGGCGTTATAAACGTTCACGTGTTCCCGCCACGTCTCTCCAGAACGTTCTCAATAGAACATATAATAACCATTATCAAATTCCTTCAGGAAAAATCCACTGTTTTTTTAAGTTTAATAACTATAATGCATAATTAAATATCAAAGTAATCTGAGGAATCCCAGGTTTTTAACTGAGGGGTGGCTAGGAGTGGAAAGTAAGGAAGGATCGAACCCGGACAAACAGTCATTGTTGAAAACTATACATTTTCAGATGGAGGTCAGATTACCAGTGGGATTACAATGTCATTTTCGTAATTTCTTCCAAATAGCACCAGCAACGTAAAAGCGGCAACCGCAACAAAACAACCACAATGAACAGCAACAACAAAACCACAGTGAACAGCAACAACACCAATGAATAGCAACAACAAAACAATACCAATGAACAGCAACAACAAAACAATACCAATGAACAGCAACAACAAAAGCACATTTTACATGTCGATAAAGGTCCAGATTAAATAACAGGTGTGAGAATAGTGCACTGATAAAAGTCATGTTTATGTTTGCAGTGGAGACACGAAAAAAAAAAGCTGGAGGATTCAGGCGCAGGACTTTACTTACCCAAGACAAGTGCTAGGACCTTCATAGCTGTTGTCTGTCGTAAAATCCCTGAGAGCAATGGCAGCAAGGTGGAGACACAAGCGAGACGATGGGAAACTAAATTATTTCTGACTGTATGTTGACGATAGCTGGTGACGGAAATCTGTGTATGTTTTATTGTTTGGTTCTAAAGAAGCACGTACGTCATATTTCACACGCGAACTGTAGAACAAAAGCGATAAGCATTATTGCCAACTCGATCGTTTGTTGGATGATTTCTTCAGGCCGGGGGGTAAAATTCTTTGTCGTGCTCGTCAGTTTGTCGTAGAAAGGTACTACAGTTTTCTTCGTCTTTTCCTGGCGCATGTGGAGATTTAAAAAATGTCAAGCCCATGCCCTCAAAAGTCTCTTTGCAAAGCTGACATCAGGAGCCGACGTGAGGGACAAGCTGTGACGTCGGGGTGATTATTCGGCGTGCGTGTCATCCTCGCTTCTCGCGGTGTCAGACGTGTTGACCCCTTAGTGACCACGTATCAAAGGCTTACAGTAGCAGGGATCGGATACGCCAAGAAATGGGATATACTGGTCAGTGCTTCTGCGTCTAAATCGCTATAACTGTTACACCCCCAACCCCCCCCCCCTCACACATGCAGGGGAGAGGTGGTTTGCATGAGCGTTTGTATATGTGCGTACATTCTATTGGGCCTAAATGTAGGTTCCTTATGCAGTGTGAATGTATACCTTTGCTCTTCATTAGGCTGTCAATTTTATGAGCAATCTTGAGACGATCAATATATTAAAGGTCGCGGCAGTCCGTACCGATCAGACCTTATGAATTTTGTGGATGAATGATGTCAACCCCCCCCCCCAACACGAACACCACCACACACGCACGCACGCACGCACACAAGCATGCGCCCACGCACATAGCCTTTACACGCACAGGCTCACATACAAACACGCACACACATATACACTGGAGGTATAAATAGGGCTGGCTCAAGCAATTTGCGAAGGGTGGGGGGTGCTTGAAATGTTTTTGGAGGAGTCTTAGGGTTGCCTAGGCTCCGGTGGGATACAGACGGGCATATAAAGATCCCCTCCACCCCACCCCCGGTCGAAAACGACGTTTTGAATTTTCAAGCTATTCTGAGGGCCTCTCCCGAAAGATAAATTTTTTTAAAAAATATGTTCTCTGATAGTACACTGATGGCTTGTAGGGGGAGGGGGTGGCTAAGCACTCAAAGCACCCCTGCCCCTCCTACATCTGGGCCTGATAGAATGCTGTTATAAATGCATGTTTATGCTCGCGGTCCATTTCACATCACATAACAGGGCACCATTATCACCACTGCCATTACCATGAAGTCTGGGATCGAGAGCGATCGGCTTCAAGCACAAGAATGACCGGCCATCTATAATTGCCACGCTTCGTTTTTGGAGCTTTACAACCGATTCGGCTAATTTGCTATGTATTTCTATGCATACGATGCACACATCAGGACGTGTGTATCTTTTTTCATACGTAAAGATGCACATAAAATACACAGGCCAAATGGCCCTTAATTACGACTCCTCAGACCTATATATATATATACGATGTGCAGATATATGGTTCATAAACTAAACTGAAAAAGTGTGCATCGTTAGGTCGGCCTCAGTTTAAGAGTCGCTCTTAGCAGTGCAGTGTGGTCGCTCTTAGTAGTGCAGCGTGGTCGCTCTTTCAGGGTGCATTTGTTTGAAACCGATCGGTGCCGACCGTTCGCAGTCGTTCGTATCAGGGGGTGGCTCTTTGCAGTGGTCACTCTCACAGGTTTCACTGTATGTGCATGTGAAGATATATAGCCATATGGTTTTGCAACCATATTAAAATGATGGTCACCTTAACCTTGAGGATTGAGTTGAAGTGACAATATTGAATGGAATGATAAATGGCTTGTAATATTAAAAAGCTGTGGTACCTATACCTTTCACTGCAATGAAGAGTGAAATAACCATGGAAACTACTGATTTTTTCATCTCTGAGAGTCCGTCGACAAAGTATTACAGTATGTGCATGAAACCTCGTTGACAGTACACAAGTTTCCACGCACCTTTATATCTTTTTAATGTGTAATGTGCAATCCAAGAAATTAATTATTTCAAAGCGCAGGATATGTGCACAAATCCTCACTATATGCTGCTTAAAATTTTATACACATACTGGTGTGTGATCTGTACAATCAGGGGTGTTTATTTATTACATGCTTATCATAAAGTGATTTGTACAGTCAGAAATGTAACTGAGTTATACAACACAGAACACACACGCACACACATACAAACACACACACACACACACACACACACACACACGCACGCACGCACGAGCACACACACACACACACACATTTTGTACATTATGTGAACACAACCAGATTAAAAGATCTTGATTAATTTTCACAGAATGTGCTATTCCATTTATATTTATCATTGACCGAGATACCTTTATTCGTTTTCTCTATGACATTATTTTATGATAGAGTAGCTTGGTCTGTGCACCTATATTCTGATACTCATCAATCGATTTTACAAAACAGCACAATACAAACGAAATATTGCTTTAAACCCCCCACGTCAGGCCGCCTCGCTCGGTGGTCTGTCTAGAGGTTTATAAGGCGTCCGCTTCTGAGAATTAACGGGAATTAACCAGCTAAAAACAGCAAATAAGCTATAGGACAGAGGTTACCAGTAAAACACTAAAAATAACAATAGAAAACATCAAAGTAAACTAAGATAACACATAGCACCTTAGCGGTAGAGATTGAAGAATGTAGGGATGCAGCGGCGGTAGGTCTGACCAGCGAAAACTCCACCACTCCAGCTACTCAAGCCATCATCAGTGCGCCAGGAGAGAGGCCATGCAGCCAGCGGGACCATACATAGCCACCACCAGTCCAGGACACCAAACCGCAGACCCCTTCCCTTTCCGCTCATCTATCTCCCCCCCCCCCCCTTCAGTGCGAAATCACCGCGAGGTGGAAGCACTTTAATTCCCTCCCAAATCAACAACAACAACGACGACGACGACGGCGGCGGCGGCGGCGGAGGCGGGAGGTCGGTGGTTTAATTCCGGCCGAGTCATACATATAAAGACTTAAGAATTGGAAATCTACCAGCTGCATCAAGGTACGCCTGGCACTATAGGGAATAGTTAATAAAGAACGGCAGATCTTTTTTGAAGATCTGCCACGTTCTGATCTTACTTTCGACTCTCTCTTTGCTACGTGCATGTTTGGGTACGGTTGGCTCCCTTGGTCACATACGTCAGCATACGGTTGTATCTAGCGCTGCCCGTACTTTGTTGGGGTTGTTATAGGGAATATAGTGCTAGGAAAGGTTGGCCCGGTGTCAGTATATGTGACTGGGTACGAGACATACTGAAGTCCGTGTTTTGTGACACCAGTCCCACGTGTGGCAGGAAGTAAACTTTGTCTAAGCAATTAACTTGCCGTCCTGATATGCACGTACGTTATAGTTTGCGGCAGGACGTTAAGCAACAAACCCCTATACCCACTCTGCAATCAAGCATCTGGAGCTATAAAAATGCAAATGAACGGTCTTTATAGTAATTTCCTATATCAGTATATGGTAATTTAACTCCAGTCTACACTATAGGTTGTTTAGATACGGTATTAACTTTATTCAGAGACACATCCGAAATCGCTCAGGCTGCACACAACTTATTTATAGGGACCGAATGAACATGAATCATAATCGGGATATATGACTTAACACGCATCGAACTTTTGGAAGTTTCTCCTGCAATTCGCTGTCTGTGCGAACATATACGCCTTACTCCTTAGGTTGTATCGGTATCACTGTGTACAACGAAAAATATTATCTGCCATCACATTATCATATTTCGTGGTTTGTGTGGTGGTAGTGGGTCTTAAACAGCTAGTGTGGCCCCTGCCATGGAAGCGATCGTGCACTGACTTTGGGGCGATGGGGCAGAATTTGTGGGCGATGGGGTATCGGGCGAACAGTCAATGGGGCGAATTGTCTGTAACCCGTTGGCGAAAGAACTATTTCTAATGTAAATAGGTCGGAACCGCGAAAACCGTGACGTCTAGGACCGTACACGAAAGTTCGTCTATTTAGCCATCACTGTTTCAATGTTCTCTGTCTCGGTTGTGTGCGAAACTGGAGATTAAGTGCAGAGCTGTTGTATTGATCATGGCGGCTGTTACTAGCGAAGCTGTTGCGCTTTGTAAACTGCTATAGTTGTGGACTAAAGGAATGTTACTTTCATAACGTAAATTTATTTCCATATCATAACTTTTTTACACTTTCACAATGACGGATAAGGCTCCCGAATACCTGTCAGCAGAAGAACTTAGAAATCGACTCTACCACAGTTTGCGTAACCGCGGGCTTGTGAATTCGATCAAAGTAAGTTGAAATGCAGAATTTGAAACAGTTAACAGATGCATCAAAGATTAATGAAAATAGTTTGAAATGATGTATCGATAAAGCAGTCAGTATTTTTCTGTGGTTTTACACTGGTGCATTAAAACAACAAAGACTTTCACTAATTCTAAAGTATATGTTCACAAGAATGAACATGTTTTTATTAACTGTTCTGTCAAACAACTATCCAGTATCCTTACCACGCATTAAAACTAAGATTTGCAAAGTAGTAGAATACAGCAAGAGACAGAAACTGTCGCTTTTCCCTAGTATTTATGAAATAATAATACCACTAACAAGAATATCAATAAAATGCAATCAAGGCAACAACAAAATATCAACATCTGACTAATTCTAGTAGTAGTAATAGCTCAGTGCAAGATGAACTATAATTAGAATAAACTGATATAACTGTATATATTGTTTCTTGTAACTCTTATGGATTATAGTACAAATAAGTTAAAAAGTTGAGATCAGTGTGTGCTAGAAGCAGCATAAAAATTTTAAGTGACTGTCAAGATGGTTGACATGAAAATATTGGATGGCTAGAATATAAATGGATGTTTTCCTGTGTCATTGATTACAGTCTCAGCTGCGGACTAACCTCATCACTGAGCTTCAGCAGTCTGTCCATGGACCACTTACCCTACGCGACCTTGACCCTCCAGGGCAGGAGCCATTGCTTCTGAGAGCTACCAACAGTCTTGTGGCTGGCCATCTCCTTCGAGCCAAATACGAATACACACTTGGGGTCTTCCTGCCGGAAAGTGGTCTAGCACAAGACAAGGTGTGAATGAATTCACCTGAGACAGTTGGTTTTCTTTAACAAAGAGCAAACATGACCTTTTCTGTGATCAGTATTCTGGATAACAGTATAAAGTTGGTTCACACACCATTAGTATGTCAGTGTCAGACTTTGACCAAGTGTTCTCATTGGTTGAATGTTTTAAAAGTTGTAATAAATATGATCACTCTAAACTTGTTTGAAATTTAGGCCAAAAAGGTGGTCACTGTTACCCAACCAACTCCCTTTTTTTTTTGCCGACCCTAAACCTTTGTCACCTGCTTAAAAGAAAAAGCAAGTCTACAAGGGACATAACTTTACTCCAGGCCTAGATGGATAACTTCCTTTCTTTTCATAAAGGCTTTAAAGTAAATCTGCCAACCTACCAAGCCTAATTTTTTTTAGCCATAAAACCGCAATGCAATGCTTCCTATTTAGACTTAAAAGTTATATCTTTTTATGTTCAAAATATTTAATCTTATAGTAATGTTGATTTATCTGACCTGTCTGAAAGCTGTTTCACCATTAGCTAATGTTCGTTTTGTGTATGGTTTTAAACAGTTTGTTGAACTTTTTGGATAGTTTGGACATATATTCATTTATAGCTTGATGAGGCAGAGCAAATTAACATACCTAATTATAAGCAGCTGTGTTGCCAGGGATACACACATATGCATATGTAAATTTATTTATGCAGACTGACACTCACATATGATAAGAAGCTAATAAAATAATTTTTTGAACCTGCCAACAAGCAGTTTGAGACATAAGAAGTTAGCATGGGTGCTCTGTCCAGGTAACTCCTGATATTTTTGTTATCTTGTTTACCCAGATCTTTCAGCCTCAGGATTTACTAAGACTGCTTCACATCAGCCCACACTCACGTCTCTACCAGATGCTTGTAAGTTGTTTAATAATGATAATAGAAGTACAACAAGAAAACTAGGCCAAGCTAGACTTAGACAGGAAGTTGACATGGCGCCTTCTTCAGGACGGCACACACACACACACAGATAACAAAATAAATTAAAAAATTGCTTAGCTGACAAGGACGATGGTCATGCACGGTCGATGGAGAGGTGCCACTTTTTTCCTCCTGTCCGTCAGCTGTGCATGACCATCGTCCTTGTCAGGGAGGTGACCATTTTATTTGTTATTTCTTATCTGTTTGTGTCGTTATGAAGAAGGGGCCATGCCCTAAAATGTTGACTTCCTGTCTGAGTTTCGCTTGGCCAAGTTCTCTTTGTTGTTACATCTGCCTCAAGCTGCAGTCACCTGTTTCTTTTCTCTTTACATAATAATAATATTTGTAAGGTGCTAATCTTACAAAATAATTCAAGGCACACATACTCGGCTGCGCATGTGTACACAGTGTACACAATATCAGTATTAACACATGCATGCTGACTCACATCCAGGCACTGGTACATGTAAACTATGCTCAAGTAGGTGCAGACAAGGCAGGATGCAATGGATAACAGGGTAGAGAAATTACAGGTTTTTAGAGATGACAATGTCAGTAACTTGCAGATGATGATAGGCAAAAAAACCATTGCAGACCAGAAGTTCTGAACCTGATACAAGAAAGACAGAAACAGAGGGGGGTTTGAAGAAGAATGCAGACTGTGAGGGGGTGTATAGATCCAAATGAGTTGGATAGGTAGGCGGGAGCAAAGTCATTGCAGGCATGGGAACTGGCCACTGTTTGGCAGAATTCAGATTTTTTTTTAGTTTCTGCCATCCCACTCCCCCCCCCCCCCAAAAAAAAATAGATAGTGCTTTTTTTTGTTGTTGTGCAGACAATTATATAAAAGAAGGAAAATTCTTTGTTTTCTTCTGTTGCTTACTAAATTTTTGCACGACAAGCTTTGAATTCTCACTTCCTGTTTTGCCAGCTGTGTGCAGCTGTTACCCCTTGTTGTGTCTTATGTGTGCACACTCTGTGTCAGATTTTGTTAGGTTATCCAATTCCCATGCCTGTCGGCTGTCGTTGAGACATTTGTAGACCGTAAGGTAGTGGAGGGCTGATATCAGCAGGTTTCTTTTTCTTTAGAATGAGGTGAGGTGCACTGTTCTGAACACTGAAGGATGAGCATGGTGGAGTCAGGAAGTCCAGAGGAAAGAGAGTTGCAGTATAATTGATGCGAGACATGACGAGGGATGGGACAAGTAGTGACATCAGTAGAGAGGTGTTTTCAGATCAGACAGCACAGTGTAGGAGCTCTTAGCAGTGCGAAAGACAGTCATACGTGAACAAAGTGCTGTCAACAATAACTCCAAAGTTCTTGGCCATAACTGAGGGAGAAATGCTGGCGCTGTCAAGATGAAGAGAAAGAGTGGGAGGAATTTGAGCGAGCTTTCAGCATGTAGTAGTGATCATGGCTTCAGTCTTGCCGTCATTAAGTTGAAGTTTGTTGGGCATCATCCAGTTTTTAATATTCTTGCAGCAGTGAAATATACAGGTCAAAAGCATTTGTACATTGTCATGTGTGTCACTGTCTAGACATGATAAAAGCTGATTTTTGTAGACAAGGGAAAGGTGTGCAGAATGAATAGAAATGACGTTTGGTTATTTGTCTAACACAAACATATTCTAGTCTGTCTGTGTCTGTGTCTGTTTCTTTTAGACTTTATGGTACAAAGTACTTCTGGCAGTCTTTACCAATGTTGCGCATTTTGTATCTTAGGATAGAGACTGCACCAGTGAGGAAATAATTTGGTGTAAACTATCTTTAGTGTGACCTACTCATTGTTCGTTTTCTTTTATGTTTTAATGCAGTGCACAAAAGCAGAAAAACAGAAAGAAAAAGGTGAGTATGGATGGACAATTCTGAGTTAAACACACCTAAGGTCTTTGAAGGATCAGTAGAGAAACTTCTTCTACCACTTCGATAAAGTAAGAAAGAGGTGGAAGGAGGGAGTGAGGTTGATGCACAATGATGCAGACGTATCGATTAAAGTTAATAGTTATACATGTTATTGTTCTGTGTGACAGATTGGCAGTTAGGTCTGTGTGTCTTTTTTCCTATGATTTTGTACAGTTTTAGAAGGAAATCCTGTTTTGGGTTAAAAACTAATATTGCTAGATCCTAGCAGGACCCTTTCTAGTGCTTCAGTATAGGAAATCAAATGTGAATTACTATGTGTAGAGAGGTTAATTGATAAAAAAATATTTACCCAGTGTAATAGATGGACTTTTTGCATATTTGTTATGGGTTTCAAAGTTTTTAACATAAGCTCTTAACTTTAGGTCTTCTTTGGCAAATTCTGTCTGAACTTGCCACCCTTCATGCCCATCCTGTTCAAGACAGTGGAGTACAAGCTGACCTTACCCGAATAGGACCCATCACATCATTAGGTAAGTCATTCTTATTAGGGTGGCTTGCCGAGGCTTTTAGCTCATGTGAGTGCTGCTGCTGATACGGCAGAAACCAGAATAGGTGTCAGCTAAACGATGATGTCAGTTTGCATTTAGCCAGTCGCCCCATGGTTGGCATCACGTGGCTTGTAATACTTGTATCTTTGTTGTGGTTTTTCACTCGTCAGTCCTTGGTCCACGTATTTTGTTGTGGTCAGTACTCAGCCTAGGAGGAAGCAATGGCTGCAAGAGCAGATGGAGAAAGACGTGCCCAAAAGCGTCCATTATTGTTGTGTATGCAGCACATAGTGGACAAATAGTCAATGGAAGAAGGGTTTCATGAAACCGCATTACAGGAGCATGTTGTACAGACAAATTAAGAGTAAAACTTATCATGATCCATTAGTTAGAATATAGCTACCTGTGTAGTCAATATTTCATTAGTATGAAGGCTTAATGGAATCCGCTTATATTAGATTATTAGAAACTTATCAGGTTTGGATGGGTCTATTTCAGATGAAAAACTGCATTCTCTTGAAGAACTTTACTCTTCAAAAAGAGAGGATTTGAGTCGTAGCTGCAGAACAACAGTGGAAGAGAGAATTTTAAGTTATCAGCGACAGCTAGAAGATAGATACAACTCTCAGCTCAAATTAGAGGTAAATGTACTTTTACTTAGGTACTACTTTTTTGGCCCAGAATTCCTCAGATACAGAGTAGTTATAATAAATAAAAACTAATATTATTTCAAAGCTGTTTTGAGGTGCCTCTGCCATCTGTTATCAGCCAAACAAGTTTAATTGGTAAACCAGGGCAAATGTGGTAAAGAGTCGATCAGACATGCCAAAGAACATTTTCTGTATTGTGGTTTGTTGTGGACATGTGGGATATTAAGCAGCGTCAGATTCTGCCTTTTTGTTTTTTGTTTTAATGTAGCTCGCACGCATGCGGGACTCGGAGATTGCTCGGATGCGACTGAAAGAAAAAGAGCGATGTAGTAAAGAACTTGAGAAAACCAAGAAGGAGGTAAACAAACTGCAGACAAAGCCTCATGTGAATGTCTGGGTTGACAGTCACGTCAGAAATACAGATAAAGCTTCAGCTCTGATGTTGTGATGCCAGATAGACCTTGCTTTAGTTTGATAAACAGTACAAATTTTAGAAAAGTTTCAACCAAAACTTGCCATTGTCACTATTTTCACATTAAGATGCAGCTGAGCAGTACTTTCAATGGCTAATGTAATATTTAACGGCTTATAAGAATTGGTCACATTTTCTAAACTAAACAGTTTTGCAAAGAAAGCTCACTGCTATGTACTTTATCTAATACTTTGAATACGTTGTTTATCTAATGTTCCATTCTGTTTATTTTTAATTCCATGTCTTCCAGCTTCAGAGAACGTATCAGGACAAATATGATGCTCTAGTCGAAAGGGAACGCAATGCCATAGAGCGACTGCAAAAAGAGCAGGAGGTGAGTCTTTAAGGTGGCTAAAAATAATCCCATTTGATGTTTTCTGTTATTATTAACCCTACAGGGACGTCGTCGCCGGTTAACCGGCGACGACGTAAATGAGCCCAAAGGACGCGGTGCCGACAAACGACGAATTCAAAACTTTGCAGCGACGCATTTAACGGTGTAAGGGAGGTAAACCTTATATCATTGTGAAGCTCTATCATCGGTTGTTTCCCCTGCACTGTCTAAATGAGTTTCGGAAACAGTTTCGGCTTGCCAAACGAGGTTTAGAGTAGATACCCTCCAGGTCTACTTCCGTCGTTCACACTGGATCTACGGGTTTAATTTGTTGTGTGTTGTTGTGTGTGCAAAAAGTGACTGTATTTGGGACCAAATAGTAAGTATTATTTAATATTTTCAACTAAAAGTATTGTTTCCATTGTGTTGCCGATCTTTCTAAATATGTAAAATATATTGCTGTGAGTGTGGTAGTTTTTAAGCGGTAATTTTTTTTAAACGTTAAATCTATGCGGCCTCTATGCGGCCCCTGGGGTTGCTCAGCCCTGCGGTCCCTGCGTCCCTGAAGAGTTAATCTCGTGATCTGATTCAATCTTGTCTGTGAACAGCTGCAAGAGAAAGAGGTGTACTCACAGCGTCAGATGCTGCTGTCCGAGATAGAGTCCATTCGGCAGCGTGAAGTGGAAGTCAAACGTGAAGCTGAGGTTAACAAAAGGTAAGATTGATTATTTGATGTGTTTGCTACATGGGGACTGGAAGTTATGACACTTACTGAAGATACTGGAAAACATGAAAAGGGCGTTTAAAGCTCTTTGTTTATAACTTCAGAGGCTGAAAAACCAAAGGTATCAGGGGGTGATTTCTGAAAATATAGAATCATTAAAAATAATATCTTTTATAAGGCCTGGCTGTTTATCTCACTTTAGATTTTAAAAGCAATCTGTTCTGGATGTCATCATTACAGAGAAAGAGTGCTGGGCGAGGAACGTACAAAGGCAAAGGAGGAGGAACTCCGAAGACGAGAGATGGAGTTGCGTCACAAAGAGATGCAATTCGAACAAAGACTGCAAAATGAAATGGCTCAGTAAGAACATTGTTCAAAAGTTATGTTCTTAATCAGAGGTGAAAAATACATCTCAAAGAAAATTGCTTAAAACAGTACAATACATTTTTTTGAAGGGTTCACTTTTATTTTTTTATTCTTGAAGACTACTTCCCTTCTTGTACTAATCTATTAAAAAAAGAAAAAATATATATATATTTTGACCAGGAGGACTTTCTTCGTGGCGGGTTAGCTCTCATTCCATGCTATTTGCAGAACAAGGCAAAAACTTATTTTCGGTTGAGGACAAGTAGTTGTAGCATAGTTCCACTCTGTGGTCCAACTATCTGAAGGAAAAAAAGTAGAAAAGTTTGAGTTGATCTCCCTTTTTCTCAGTTATGGATTAGAAGTAGTGTTACAGTCTTCCATTGTCTTCTCACTCTGTTCTTCTGTCATAAGTATGACTTTCTCGACGCTGGACCATGTAGCTATCTGTCTTTGAACTATAAAGTCAGTACATCATTAACTTCAGTTAAAGTCTGCTTATTACAGTCTTATGTTTTATGAATCCGTTTTCCATGTTTTTTGATAATATGTTTATTTTTTTTAATTTTATCGTTTCATTTTCTTTTTGTTTTCTTTTTGGTTTCTTTCTATTTCTTAATCTATTCTTTGAAAAGCAGACGGAAATGTCTGTGGGAACTGGGCTATACAAATATGCTTAAATAAATTATCGTACAACAGTCTGTTGTGACTATTTTTCTCCAGGTTTAAGCTAGATCAGCAGGCCAAATTCATTGAACGGGTTCAAAATGTGGAGATTAGGGAAGCTAAAGTCAAAGGTTGGTATGATTACTTCTCTGATTCTTTCAATTTTCAGCATGGAGATATAAAAATTACAAGGTTTGTATGGGTCAGGCAAACCTGAAAAGTCAGGGAAAATCAGAAGGGTCTCTTCCAGTCCATGGAAAATCAGGGAATTATAAATTTTAATAAAAAGTCATGGAAAGTCAGGGAATCTGATGAAATGTTTAACCCAATGTAAACTGAGTTGCAAGGGGTGGGTAGGGTGCACAAAGTTGCATCACATTAATGCCTCGAGATGGCGACGCGACTGACTTCTGCCTTTGCTCAAAGTAGCTCAAAGTGAACTGCCATGCTGTTACGACAGGTCCTAAAGCAGAGGCAGAAAACTATCCCTACAGAGTGACGGAAGTACTAGTTGTGTGCAGTATACGACTTACACTTCTTTTAGACATTGCGAAGGTTCTAGCCTAGCGAAGGTTTATGCTAACAACAGACCAGCGTACATCTGATCAGAACTGACTAGCATATGTACAATCAAAACAGAGAAGTGATATCCTGTAGGCCAGCGGCCTACACATGAAATAATTAAAGGCTGGCCTGTGGGAATCACGTACCTCCTCTCTGTTCAGTGTGATTGTATCTGAGAGAGGAGCTTTGACTGATGTTAAGGATTGAAAGTAGAAGGCAGAGTGCGTAGGTTTAGGCAACAGGAACATCAGAACAAGACTGTTCACAACTTTTTTTTTAACACTATTTTTTCATTGAAAAATTTTAATTTTGGTTTTTCTTTTAATTGGCAAGCAACAAAGAAAGAATTTTAGTGATGTGGTGGGATGAAACTAGATATGAGATAAAGTAATTAACTGGTAGCTAAAACAAAATTTCAAAGCACATGTTGCAGTTGCTGCCGTAACATGTAGACATGCAGATGTGTTTATTTCTCACCCATCCATCACAACACATGTACTAACAGTTCTGCCTGACCACTCTTCCCCTCCATAGTAAGACCTGATTTTGGCTGGGTTTTTTTTCAAAGTCTTATATGGGAGATTTTACTGTACTTTATGACAAAATAGGTATCAATGCTCAAGTTAAAAAATCATTCTTGTACAGTAGTGAGAATTGAGGCTCATTATTCGGCGTGTGATAATGCTACATAGCAACTTTAGAGATAGCAAACTTAATTATTTTACAGAAAAAATTGTGATGTGATTTAACTTGGCAGCCATCATTGTCAAGATGACAAAGTGTAGTCGAAAAAACAAAATTCTGTATCAAGGGATTATGGATGTGCTTCATTAATCACTAGATACTTCTTTCAGGTTCTTTCAGGTAACACCTGTTATTGGCATATTACAAACTGCAAAGGCAGTTCATGCTTATTTGTAGTAAAATGTCTTGTAGTGATGGTATTAAGTATTGTCCCCTCAGAACATCCTTGTTGTTTTTAGATCTCAAATACTACTAAGCTTTCAAAGTTCTGCTGCTGATTTTGCTTGAGTTGCAAATTAAAAATTATAACTGTTGATTTCATCCAGTGGTGAAGAGGAAATACGTGTGAATGGCAGCCAACTTTCCATGCATTAAAGTTAAAAAATGCTTCAGAATGTGTGGCCTGAAATTATGAAGAGTGTCTAAAGTACTAGGTTATTAGTCTGAAAACTGGTCATTTGGTTTGGAAAAGTCATGGAAAAATTAGGGATTTCGTTTTTGGCTTAGCATTATGAACCCTGTGATTATTTGATGCCATAGCACAACAATCTTTAATACTGAATTTGGTTAAATAAAAATATTTGAAGAATATCATGGAATCTTACAAAGCTTTTCTAATGTAGAGGAGGAACGCATAGTGGCTGAAGAAAAGTCAAAAATCCAGGAACTGAAGGATGAGTTGCGAGACAAAACTCACCGTATCAACAATTTGGAGGTTGGCAAAAGTTATCTGCTTAGTATCTGTGAGCTATGTTTGA
>SMGT01012150.1:0-29659 GCA_004794575.1 Lanistes nyassanus | reverse complement strand
CAGAGTTATGTACTGTCTTCAAAATAAATATAACTTGACAATAGAAATCATCCTTGCTTCATACTTAGATAACTCCAACAAGAGGTACTGGCAGCGCTCAACATAACCGTATGAAGACACACGTGACCAAGGGAGCTTACTGTACCCAAACACATAGCAAAGAGAGGGCTGAAAGAAAGGAAAGAAAGAAAGATCCTCGAGGATCTGCCAAGTTCCCTTGGTCATGTGCATCTGCATACGGTTATGTTGAGCGCTGCCAGTACCTCTTGTTGGAGTTATCTTTCGATAATTTAAGTTCTCGGTCCTCATTTGTTCTTTATTACTTGTTTCATACTGTTGTCACATTTACAGAGTGCCCTACAGGAAGCCAGGCATGCAGAAGTGACAGCCACAAGACAGAATGAATTCATCAATTCAAAGCTCAGGGATGTAAGTTGCTGTTTCTTCCACTTTTACTAGTTACCATGACTACATCTAGACTCCTTGTCCCCCACTTCAGCGCATAGGGCAGTGCTCCTATAGTTGGTGTTTTTTCTTCTATTCTTACTGGATACCATGACTGCATGAAGTTTCACCCATGTCAGTGCATTGGGCGATACCCCCATAGCAGTAACTGCTAAACAGGAGAACATTATCAAGCCTATAGTATAAGGGTAATCACCTCTTGACCCCAGCTGGGGGTCACCTGGCCTTAATTTGCCAGTTTCTCACTACATGTGCTAATGGTTGTCATGCTGACTGCTGTTGCTGTACACTGACAAGACTTGCTGCATGACAGCTGTGTGCCAGTCATTTGACCCCCTTCATGTGCTCTTGGTGTCATGTATCAAAATCCAGGCGAAAGTCTTTCCTGTAGTGCAGTGTGCCTCCTCGTTTCTTCTGTGGCCTTTGCCACCTACATGGGGACTTTGCTACAGAGTGACATTCAGTCCTGTTTGTGTTCATGAGCTTTGCTCATGCTTCCAGATTTCAGCCAGAGGTTGACAGACATCTGAGCTTGGCTGTATGGGAATGTTACCTGTGTAGATTGTATTTGTTCATTTGTTCCTTTCAGCAGTGAGGGGTTCACAGCTTGTGCACGCTGGTTAGAGGAATGGGGTGGCGATGTCGGGACTTGCTGGGTTTCACTCCCCTCTCCCCCTTTTTCTTTGGCTGAGCAAAAACAGACGTGCAGTCTTGCTGTCCCAAGGGGCTGGCTGTAGTTGTGGGAGTTTGGGCATAGGAGTTGCATGATGCAGAGATTTTGTGTTCTCTTACTGTCTTGTCTCTCCCTCCAAAATTGCGCATCTGTGGACTGTAGATGCTCTTGCAACCTCTTGCAACCATGCAAATGTAGGAAAGTCAAGATTTTGTAAGTTCTTTGCTCAAACCAGAACACTCTTATGGGAAAGTTCTTTTGGAGTAGAGGTCCTTTCCTTGATATGGCTCTACCCTATGGTGACTCAGCAATGGAATTGTAGGCAGTGCTTGACACCTATGTACAGGGGTTATACTCTGGAGTCCCCATAATCTAGATACTTTTCACATTGTCCAAACACGTAAAGTTTTGTCACTTGGCATTTTACTCCTTGTTTTTGTGTTCGCTGTTTTGAATCATAATTGAGTGGTAAACATTGACAGGGTTTTTCAACAGGTATTCCTGAATCTTTAGTCTTGAGTCTTTAGCTTTGAGACTGCCTGTTAACCGCCATTTCCTTCTGTTGGCGGGTTTGCATGACTGGCCCTCTCCCCATGGTGTAGCAGGAAAAGGGACTCCAGAGGCGAGGCCTCTTGTGGGCTTGGTGATGTTCTCCTGTTTAGCAGTTAATGTTATGGGAGTAACCCCCTCTGTCCTGAAGTCAGTAGCAGGGAAACTTCATGTAGTCATGGTATCTGGTGAGCATAGAAAAAACTGATTTATCTTAAGAAAAAACCTTTTTGATTAAAAAAAATTCATCCATTTACTGCTAAACTTAATCCGACTAATGCTGGTGTGGTCTTCTTTTTTCCATAGATGGCTGACTACAAGGCCATCAAGGAACAGAATATTCAGCTGAGAAATGAAGTGGAGACATTAAGAACGTGAGCCACCATTACACTTAAGTTACGATGCTTGGAGCGCTAGCATGCATCCATGCATAAGAAAAGTTAAGAGATGGAATTATTATGACAACATCAAATGTCTTAGAACAAAAAATAAATAATGCTTTTACTTAAATTGCTGAAATACCCCTGCTTCACCCCCTCCCATCGTCAAGTTTGTGTGTCTGTGTGTAGATATTCGAAGATATTTCCACATACTTTCCAGTTTGTCCCTGAGCAGATTTAAAATGAGCATTTTCATGAGAAGTCTTTACCTCTCTTCAAAGTTCCACCACCTTATAACTCATTTGCTGTATATTTTTCCAGGAGATTATCAGAAATATTGGCCATGAATGAAAGAGAAAGGGGACGTAAGTATTCAGTACAAATATCTTTAGATGCAGTCTTTTAGTGTGTGATTTATGTTGGATTATGAAATCCTCACTGTCAAAAGAATCCACCTGCCTGTAGGTCTGTCCCACCCACTAAGGCACATATACACTTGGCTGCTTTGCAGTTTAGTAGCTAATGTGTTGCATTTGTGCAATAGGTGCAAGTACCACTTATTTATTTTTAAGGCCAAGAAGAGCTGCTGCGAGAACTGCGACGGCCATCCCCAGAAACGTTGATGATGCATCGTGATCTGGAAAGGGCAAAAGAGAACCTCAGACAAGAGCAGATTGTGTTTGAACAGCAGAAGCATCTTCTGGAATCCCGTTTAAAGGATGAGGTGAGGATCTGAGCAGGAAAGTTTGGTCCCACACTTGGACTGAAGGATGAGATTTCACTAATAATATAGGACACACACTGGAGATGTGATGTGAATTAATGATGGGGGATGCATACTGGAGCTGCAATTTAAGTGTGAGTTAGGTAGCTGGAGTTAGGGTACCCTGGAGTCTTGACAAAGGTGTGAACTTAAAACTCATACGCATCTGCGTGCTAGTAAACTGCCAGAGAATATATGTGTGTAGCGCCACCGTTGTGCTTGGATTTCGGTGCTATGCTCACTATTTTTCTCCGACTAAAAACACGAAAGCGGTTGACTGGAAAGGGATGTCACTCGTTTTCCTATACTAGAATCATTTCTCTACAGAGTTCGTTCCCTTAGACCATCAAATAGATGGGTTTTCAGAGTTCTGTGCTCTTCAGTGTGCTACCTCGTTAGTAGGCAAAAATGACCGGCTGCCATTTTTGAATGTCTGCTCACAAATGTTTGAAAATTTATTGTCAGAAGACGAAAATGTCCTCACTAACCTTAGTGAAGAGGGGGAAGACAAGGAATTTGTATGTTTTTATTCGTATGGATTACAAGTTCTGCAGACAGCTGTGATACGCGATCGTGTGTTTGGTGTCAATTTGGTTGCGTAATTCAACACAGTCTTCCACACAGCATCAGCAACAGACGGATTTCAAGTAGGAAAAGACTTTACCACTTAAATTTATCTTTCCAACAACATTCTAAGGATGTTTCTAACTTTCATAATTTTTTTTTTTTAAATTTAAATTTGGTAAAATCTCACCAAATCGCCCCTAATCACCCTAAAATGTAGAGATTGCAGCGACGTCGCACATTGTAGGATGGTCAATACGTATGAGTGAACAAGGCTAAGTTGCAGATTGTTGAACAGCGCCAGTTGAACCCAAGCATATGACACCATGTGCCTGTATCACCATTTGTAAATTCCCCAAGTTTTTGGAGAAACGCTGAGGAGACAGGGTCATATAGGCTATGTGTAATACAAATTTCCTGTTTATGCATTGGTGCCATTTTTCCGGATACTTTCAGAAATCCAAATTCGTGAAAAAAATGTAAGTGTCCTGCCCCCAGTATTTCCTTTTGTGTCTGTGCATTGTCTTTGCATTCATACAGTCATCAAAAGAGTGAAAATATTTATTTTCAGGGGTCACAGTCCCTTGGCCTCTGCAAAGGCCACTACTGTACCACTGACCCACTGACCCCACTTTCAGGATTCAGAGGGTTTTTTTTGTGTGTCCACTTGTGCTATAAATATATATATATTTTTTAAGTGAAATTGTATCCTGTTTCCCACATGTTGATGGCAGCTGGACCGTAACAGAGAGCTGGTTCAGAGGCTGGAGGAGCAGATGCTGCAGATGAAGGAGATGAACCGAGAGGTGGTGGACCTCCGCAAGCAGCTTGTGTTTGCCCAGACAGGTGTGCCGCTGTAAACACTGGTCTAACATTTTCTGGAAAATTTCATGTAAATGAAACATGCTGTGATCATGTTTTGAAACTATGTGGACAAATTTCTTTAGATGTTTTTCTGAAGTCTGATGCAAATAAGCAACACACTGTGCCATGTGTATTGTTTGTATGTTTGGTTCTGGTTTATAATGTGGATTCAAGTTATGGAATGCTTGGAGCTGTGATGTGTGGAGTTATACTTCTTGCACATTGTCTGCACATTTAGGTGGTAATTTTAAAAGAGAAAAGAAACAGGTGACTGCAGCCTAGGGTAATTAAAAAAATTAAAAAAAAACAAAAAGAACTTGAACAAAGGTACTGGCGGCGCTCAAACTTAGACGTATGCAGACGTGTGTGCCCAGGGGAGCTTATCATACCCAAACACGTAGCAAAGAGAGGGCCGAAAGAAAGGAACTTGGCAGATCCTCAAAAAAGATCTGCCATCCCTTTCTTTATAACGGCGCTATTCTTCACACAGCTAACCCTCGGTGCACAAAGTGTGCATCCAGAGAATCCATGTTAATGTAGTCAACCCGCTCACTAAGCGTGAACTGATAACTAGGATTCAAAGACGAACACAACATAGGACAAATACATGAAATCCTCAAGGTGCAAATTATAATGGCAGATCTTTTTTGAGGATCTGCCAAGTTCCTTTCTTTCGGCCCTCTCTTTGCTATGTGTTTGGGTACGGTAAGCTCCCTTGGGCACACACGTCTGCATACGGCCATGTTTGAGCGCTGCCAGTACCTTTGTTGGAGTTATCTTTTGATAATTTAAGCGCTCGGTCCTCATTTGTTCTTTATTAAAAAGAACTTGCCCAGCAAGACTTAGACCAGAAGTCGACGTTTTGGGGCATGGCCCCTTTATCAGGAAGACACAAACAGATAGCAACAAATAAAATGGTCACTTAGCTGACAGAGATGTGGGTCATCCATGTTTCTATCAGCTAAGTGACCATTTTATTTATCTGTTATCTCTTTGTGCTGTCCTGAAGAAGGGGCCATGCTCCGAAACGTCAACTTCTGGTCTAAGTCACACTCGATCAAGTTCTCTTTGTTTTTACAGTGATAGTTTTGACAAACTGCAAATGTCTGCCTCAAAAATATACTTTTATTTGTTTTTATTATTTTTTTTAAATCAGCACTTAACCAGGAAGTATATGGAAATCCAAAACAAAGACCAGAAAATCAGTAAGTGCCTCTTGGTGTGGACAGCTAACATTCTAGGTCAAGATTACTGTGGGCTCTGATCAAAGATAAGGACTTATAAATGAAAAAATAAATTTAGTTTTCTGTAGATTTTTAGGCGTTCTCAGATAGAAGGGAGAGGTTTTTTTCATCATTTGAGGCTCTTCTGGTAGCTTTGATAGCTTATAGTTGCCTACAAAGTGGAAATGCCATGCATATTTTCCTGATGCATCAAAGATGCCATTGACAATGCTAACAATTTTCTATAAAACTTTTCCGGACTGAAACAACTAACTAAAAATATGTATTCTTTTTAACTTTTTAGAAGTTGCTAAAAGTGGAAGCCTTTACAGTGACCAAAATTTTGCTGTATATTTTTTCTGCTTTAAGTCCTTGGCTAGGCAACACTTTCCAATTCAATTTCAGATCTCGGCCAAACACATCTCATAACTCAGCCAGTGAAACACCCCATCATTCGAGCCCCCTCCGATCTGCAAGACCAGTTACCCCAGATCTTGATCCTCGCGGAAGTCGTGGGCCAATTACTTACTTGGGTGATAAAGACATTTACAATCAAGTAGATTCTGACCTTGATCTCCTCCCAAACGTTCGACAGAGGCACCTGTCTGAATACTCAGATGATTATTCATCAACAGCATCAGCTGATGTTGTAGCAGAGGCCAAATATCGACTTCAAGGTCTAGAGAAAGAGGCTCAGGTATTGTGTGCGTGCTTGTAAGTGTATGTTTGTCCCTGCATGTGTGAGAGTGTGGGGTGGGGGGTGGGTGGGTGGGTGGAGAGTTGGTGCTGGTGTGCTTGTATCCACAAGTTTACACAGAGTTTGATAAGTTAAAATTTTTTGTATGACCAGAGAGTTATGCAGATAATAAACATCTTCTGTTCAAGACTACATGTGTGCTATTGATATGTTTTTGAATTATTATTTCTGTATGCTGTATGCGTTGATCATGATTGTTAGCGTATTACAGTTTAATCTGTTTACAAATGTAACCAAATCAATCTTTGATTTATGTTTTGGCAGAATCTGGAGCGGGCATACCATGACTTTCACTGCCACATGACCAACATAAGTGCCTTGCCCTTGAATCCACCCCCTTTGTCCATGTCGGGTGCCCCCCAGGGCAGCCCCAGACAAACAGGTGTTAACCCCATTTACACTAGCCTTTCAAGTACTTGCTAGGAAATTTTATGGAGATATAAAAAAGGAGGGATGTCAGAAATTTTCTGTGGAGATTTCTGCTTCATTTTACTTTTCATTGATATGTTGTCTACAAAGCAAGCTTGAAAAATTGCATCAGTATGGATTTTCTTATAACATGAACTTTGTTGTTGTTGTTGGGGTTTTTGTTTTGAATTAAGTGCTGTATGTGGAGCTGGCTGGGTGGATTGATGAAGGGATGGATAGAGTTTTCAAATGTACTTGTATGTTGTGTGAATATGCATATAGGTGCATGTTGGTGTATGCACATGTATTGGAGTATTTGACACAAAGCTCGGACACACTCTAGACATTCTGAGCAGGACTTTGTGCATTAATCAGATTCAGTTCTGATTAAAAAGCATTGCTCACTGCAGTCTCTGCAATGCCAGACAAAAGGGCAGCAGATTTATGAGCCGTGTTATACCACAAAAGCAGAGAGACATAGCAGTCCAAAGTTTGCCACAAGTGCCATGAGTTACCAGGAGCGACTTCTGCATGGCCACCGTCCTCATTCCTTACCCCTCACATGCACCTGCTGTGTGTTTAGGTTCTGGTGCACAGTATGGCAGTGCAGCTGGTTAATTAGTGTTTCGGGCTGGGGGTGGGGGGAGAGGTTAGACCAGATGTCATCCAAATGCTTAACAGGACAGCAGGACCAGATGTTAAAGGTATTTGGGGGTGGGTGGTGGTGTGTTTAGAGAGACCTACCTGCCAAGGAACTGATCATTTCCCTGCTCACACATGCAGTGAGCTTAACTCAGCACTTAAGTCTATACTTCACTTACCCAAGTGAGATGCTGCCCATCGTCTTATTGTCTGCAGGCAGGTCAACAGGTTGGATAAGTCAGAACTCACTAGAGGGTGCTCAGATTTAGCCAACCCCCTTCTCCAGGGTCTCCACTGCTACAACACTTTGTGGCGCCCACAAAATGCCAGACAATCCTAGTAGCTGTATGAGGGTGTGTCTTCAGCTGTTTACCTCTTGTCTGGGACCTTGACCACAGTCGCCATGTTGGGGCGCCAGCTGAGATTCTGATGTACCATTCTGTCATACTTAAGAGATGACACCAGTTTGTAGGGACAGTACACATGATGGAGATAGGCTTCTGTGACATGGTTTAACACAGGAATACACTTTGTCACAGCAATTGTGCCAGACACTTCTTGTCTGCACTTGCTTGTTACTGGAACATGGGTGCATCTGATTTGTCATCTGCTGTTTCTTGGTGCTATGCTATATCTCAGCAGATGGAGATTACATTAGCAGCGGAACCTCATGTTTGTTCAATGCTGTGCCATGCCACCCTTGTTTTGGCTCATTAAAAGTTAGCCATAAAGTGTGTTGATGAGTGGCAAAGATGTTTCCAGCAGCTCATTGCTGTGTGTCACCGTGTTTGCCAGCATGGTCCTTGAGATACAAGGCAGTTCACATGTTTGTAGTTGTTATGCCAAGGTTCTGCCATGCCCTGCACATCAATAGTCTTCCACCAAAGAAGCGTATGGGCTTTGTGAACAGACAACTCTTCCTGTCGTCTGTCAATGAACAGAACCATGTTCCTTCACCGTCCAGGTTTCCATTGTAGTGATGTAGGTTTTCCAGTCTCCGTGATGTCGCGGGCTGCTTTTATATTGCAAGCCATTGCTTGATGCCACTATTGATGGAATCTCCCAGCACCTGGCCATAGATTGCTCTCTTACCTTTTTGGAAGCCTGTCATGGGGAAAGGAGAACATTGTTGGTCATGCTCGGAAAATTAACAGCATGTTGACTGGATTATAACGAATGCACATACTGCTTGCAGTTGATTGGTTGATTAGTCTGTTTATGAGAAATTGTTTCCTCATTCTTCATAATGATTGGTTATCTCAAGTATGATGGTGTTGTAACATTTCTTTTCTTCGGCCAGGCCATGAAAAGGTGGACGATAAATCACCCTGTCCAAGCCCAATACCTCTTGATCTTCCAAAGTCTTCCACCCCCTACAGGAGTAGAGTTCAACTCCATCATGACGGTAACTAATCCTCCACCACCCCCTTGAATTATTCAACTGGGGACATGTTAATTAACTAAAAGCTAAATCAGGGTTTGGGGCCTTTGTTGAATGTGATGTTTTTTTAAGTGCAGTTAATAATGCTTGTAGCATGTTGTGCACAGGCTATTTGTTAACCAGTGTTTTCATTTCTGTGCACTTGCAGACAGTTTTAAGGAATTTAGTGGAGGGAAGGCAGAAGATGCTAAAAGAACTGTGCCACGTTTTGACCTGTCCAATGTGTCTGATGAAGAGACAGAAAAAAAGGGCATGTGAGTTGAGCCTAAAAGGGCATTCCACAATCTGTTCTTCCCCATCTTGCAGAGGACTGTTATTATCGTTTTTTTCTTGGGTTTTCTGGTTCTTGTTTGGCAAGGAGAAAGATTCAATGGATTTGTTTGTGGGAGTTTGACTTTCATGCAAGCACATACACACCCTCTCTGTATCTCACATGCACATTTTAGGTGAACTTCCTTACTGTCAGAAAATAAAGTGTTAGTATTATTTCAGGTTCACAGAAACCCGACACGTAGAGTCCCGCCCCATTACAGTTGATGACCTGCAAGCCAGGCCGGGATCTCCAAGCATGCTGCATGTTGCAGGCTCCGAGTCAGGTATCAGTTCCAGTCAAATTCTCGGTGTCCTTAATGTTTGCAAGGGATAAGAAAATTCATGAAGAAAATCTTTTCTATAACAGTCTTATGTGAGCTGTTTCCATGAACATGAAACAGTTGTTCATAACAGCAGTCTCTCTCAGTGAAAAAAAGGGGTTTTTGGCTTGGATCACAATAGAGCAAAGAGGCGAAAAGATTTATGAACTTCGTTCAGAATGTGTTAAATGTTATCTCTCTTGTTTCCCCGAATTTATTAGTTTGGGCAGCATCCATGTTGCAGTTTGTACTGAGCATTCAGAAAATACATAAACGAAATGTTTTGATTTCAGAGGAACGACTGAAAGTCACACTTCCAGAGATGGTAGGATCTCCAGAGAAAGTCTCACAAACAGTTTCGCATCGGATCTCGCTAGATGATGCCTGGAAACAGACACCAGTTTCTCTTGATGATGCTTGGGGAGGTAAATGCCTGCTTCCTTTTTCCGTACTCACTAGCATTGTCAGTCCCCTAATTTTATTACTATTAATACTACAGCATGCCACCATTCTTTTGCCAAAATATTAGTATGGAGGGTGGTATGTGATGTAATAGTTGTTTATGCGCTTTAGATTTGAAGTGAATATTTTTCAGGTACAAATTGTCTTCGACTGTAATTTCAAGTGCTGGTGGGGTAGGGTTAAGTAAAGTGGTGTCCAGGTGCCAGCACTCTTCATAACACTTATTCCCTCACAGTTCACGAGAAAATTGATATTTTGGGTAGGCAAAGATGGCAAGAGGGATGAGCATGGCGTTGCTGAAAAGAGAAGGGAAGATGAGGAACACAAGAGGGGGGCAGAGATAGACGTTGCTGGAGGACAAACATATGTAAGTGACATTACGCTGATTTGACCAAATAGTTAGCTTGCAAGAGCTTGTTCAAAAAAACTGGATTTTGTCTCGTTTACAACTAAATTGTGCCAGCTAAATAAAAGTCCGGTGAGGTTTTTTTGCTACATTGGTGAAGATCCCATTGTAGATATCCAGAATGTAAGCTTTTGTGGCATAAATTTCACTTCATAGAGCTGCTTAAAGTCACTTGCCATTACTGAATAAAGTTTTGCTCAGTCTGAGGAAAAAATCAGATGCACTGAAGATTTGAAAACATGATGTCAAGACTGAACTGACAGACATCTGTATTTATTTCTGTATTCATTCAGAAACGGGAAGAAGATGCTGATACAGGAGCCGGAGTTGAGGATGCTGCAGGCATCGACCCTGTCATGTTGCAGTACATGGCCAGGGTCAAAGCCATGAAAGAGAAAGAGCAGGAGGTCAGTTGACACCAGCAGCAAGTACCACAGACCAAACATTCACCAGCAAAACATTGTGTGCTGCTGTGTGACATTCCACATACCATCTCGACTTCTATCTGCTGTCGTTGACTTGGTCTACGGTATTTGCTACTGGAGTGTGTTGAGGGAGACTCTGTGACGTGCTTGGTACCATTCAGAGGTCTCAGAAGCTGGGGCACAATTTGCTATCATCATTTTCTATCAATATATGTTTATAAAGTTTGAAAAGAGAAGTGTTTCCTTAGTTTTCTTGGTGAACTTTTTAAAAGATCTTTTTGCAGTAATACTCAGCCAGTGACAAGGAGGGGCCTTAGATGTGATGGTGACCATTTTGTTTGTTGCACCTGAAATTGTTTTTGTTGGCTAGAGGACTAGTATTGCTAATGCTGCCTACTGTTCATCAGCTAACACACTATGCCTGCCACCATTAATGGCTTTCATCGTTCATCAGCTGATGCTTTATGGCTGCTGTTTAATGCCCCTTGCTGTTTATCACCTAACACTTATCTGTTATCTCTAGTGCTTCTCATGCTTTGCAGGAGGGGAGTCTGTCGCCATCAGCATCAGAAGAGATCCCAGCAGTGGATGACCTGAAGAGGTGAGATGTGCCTTTGTCAGAGACAAGGGAGTTACAAAAGTTTCACTAGTTCAATTGGCTAGTAACTTTTGAAAGTTACTTGTTTCCTGAAATTTCTGCCAGCTCATTTTTTATTTTTTTTTTAAATATGGCAATCTCAAAATATTTTTTAAAAAACACACAAACCATGATAGAACCTCTCAAGATATTGAACAATCATGGAAAATTTATCCTGTTTGGGAGGTCTTAATTATGAAATGACACTTTCCCACCCTGTCCTTGTAACCGATGCCATGTGAGCATCGGAGTTATTACAACACTGGTTATAACTTGTTACCAATTAAAGTCAAGTCATTTGTGCCATTGTCTTCAAATCTAATACTCTTGTTATATTTTTCCTTTCTAGTTTCAGAGCTATGCAAACATTTTATAATGGGGATATATACTTTGTTGTGTACTGCAACCTTGAGTTCTTTCTTTTGTTTCAGTGACCATAACACTGAAGACGATGACGAATGGTGAAGAAGCGTGGCACAATTACATCTTCTGTGATACTGTTTGTTGTCCTCTCCATTCATTAATGTGGGCTGGACATCATGACCACTGATTAAATGAGCTGTAATAATGCTCGTTCACGAACTGTAGGAGTACTGTTTGTAGAGCCCCTAAATTTAAATATTATTCATTTCTGGATGGCGCACAGGACCCAAAGTTCTTAGAACTGTATACTTTGCAGTCCCTTTTAAATGAAGTGTTTACCGCAATGGCCTTTGTGTTTACCATGTATCCAGTACCTGTCAACTTTCTTATAACTTGAAAATACAGTTAAGCTGCTGAAACTGCAGACAGACTTGGGTTTTCCTCGTCGTCGTTACCAGATGCCAAGAATTATGTGAGATTACTCCGACCCACAAATGCATCAGGCAATCGTCTCCCCTTGCAGACCTGGAGAGAAGAAAGATTTGCCCTTGGACATTTAGCCCCTGTTCTGAGGCAATAACCTGCGTGATCTGAACTCTGCAATCATCTCTATGTCCCCACCACATCTAGACTTCTCTGGTGGTCATGAGAATAGTATTAGATTGCATGCACGCTATATCCACATGACGCCTAGAAATGGTTTGGATTCCTTCATGAAATTCAACTGATGTGCAGTGTGTTACCTGTTTCTAATATTTGTTTTCTGCAAGAGATCACCTCTGCATGGCTGGCAGATATTTCTGTGGTTGTTTCAGTGAGAAGCACCTTTCACCATTCGCCATCTAGGTTTACACACCTCAATTAGATGTCTTCTGCCACTTGGGTTTCTAGGATGTTGGTAGCAATAGAGATGTTTTTGGACCTCTTGGCCAACTTTCTAGGTCTCGGCCTGCCTCTGGGTCATTGTTGGTGCTTGAATGTCGGCTGGGTTCTTACCTTTTCTGTACGTCTCAGTTTGAATCTTTGAGAAAAGCTTCATTCTGCTGCTTCACCTTCAAGATGTGATTTTTGGTGGCTCTGGTTTCTGTCGGCAGCTTTTCCGAGGTCCATGGCTTCTGTCCATACAGTCAACAGGGGCTTGGTTCACTTGTTGACTGGCTAGGGCTTTATTCCCACAACTGGTTACATGCTTGCACATGGACCTGGCCACAGTTACAACCCTTACCCAGTACATGCCTTATGTTTATGCCTTAAGACAACGGGACAAGCTTAGGCAGGCTGTGAATGTTCTTACGTTTGCAGACTGACAGGGGAGACAACTAGCCAGACGTCACATTGGATAGGTCAGTTATGCTTTTGACCTTGGGGGGCATCTCTACTCCAGCATATTTGGGCATGGGATCAGAGTAGGGGCTAAGAGCGTTGCATTCCATAGGCAAGTAGCTCTCAGGAATGTTATTTGGGCTGTGGGCTGGTTACATTTCTACATGACTCGGCCCCAGAAAGAGAGCCGCTCGCCCTAGCCTGGTGGAAGAGGCACAGCAGCCCGGTCATCCATGATGGCAGACTGCTAGGGTGGCGAGCAGACCTCCTCACCCAGAGGTTTATTCTCATGTAACCCTTGGCATCGTTTAACACTTACCAGATACCATGAAATCTCTGCCTCCCCTCTGCTCTATTTTCAGTTCAGCCTTATAGGTAAAGGTTCAGATCAAGGGGGTTGTTCGAATCAGATGCCCAATGCCAAAGCTTTTTTTCTTTATCTACCACAGTATGCTAGGGGAGATAAATGCTCTAGACATGAGTGGGTAAGGGTGGTAATTGTAATTCATCTTGTAAGTATTGAAAAAAAACTTATTTTACTGGTAAAAATTACCTTTTTCGATTAATTTAATGTGTTGCTTTTATGGTCTCAAAAATCCATGGACAGTGATCTGCATTAGATTCTACATCAGGTCATGTTGCTTCAAGGTCTGTCATTGACAATAATTGAATGACAACTCCCTTCCCCAAAAATGCAGCAGTTGCTGAAATCTCCCCTGTCACCCATGTTCTGAAGTATTTTGCCACACCTGTTCAGCACTGTGACAAACGCTGTGTCTTACAGCTTTGCTTAGTTCATCTAACAACGGAACACTCATCTCCAAAATATTGTATGATTGCACATGCATGCTTGCACACACTGATATGGGTGCTCTCTTTGGTTCACGCATTGTCAATCACAACCTTTGCAGGCACTCCTCTCATTGACATAGAGTTCAATTGAACAATTTTTAATCTCAGAACATCTTAAGGCACTGTTTTTGATCATTTAGGAAAAAAGCATAAAAACTCTCCCTCCCAAAGTGAAATATTCAGTACTAAATACAAAACCACCAGCCTTCCTCAACATTTAAGTGGCTTTGATGAAATTTGAAAAAAAAAAACATTTGACAGATTCCAAATATAACAATGTTTGTGGGAAGGATGAGGGTGTGGAGGCTACACACTAGGTGAGAGCCAGCCCTTCGACATGGTACAGTTTTAAACACAGGAAGGTAATAGGATCTTAAAAAACCTTCGCGAGTTTGAAATTCAATACCAAAGCAAAGAGGTTGGCTGATATTTCCACGTGAACAATAACCTCACTCTTTATCCCACTGTTTTCAAAAGGTGGGTTACATCACTGCAGAATTAAGCAATTGTCACCAAGTTTCATCTTAGACAACTCTTATTGTAATCTGGCGCCTGTCCATGCAGTCAACAGGGCTGGTTGCTAAGACAATACATAACATCAGCTGCTGTAACATCATAAAATGTTAAACAAGTTTGCCTTCTTCACTATGGACTAATAATGCATGTAAGTGCTAAGAGTCAAAATATTGCTAGTTGTCATGTATAGCATGATATGTTTATTTCATCAAAATATTTTGAAAAGAACTATAACTATCATTTTGAATATTTTTGTCTGACCATGTGGCAATGGATGATAGTTTAAATCAGTCTGAAACTGTTGTTGAAAATAAATTTTACTAACATCAGCAGATGTTCAAAAATTTCAAGCTATGGCAAACTATTGGTATTTTCTGGTCTCAGCTGATAGAGTTTTTGCTTTCTGTTTACTTCTGATTTTATGTAAATATACCCACAATCATTCCAAGTCAGGCATTCATGATTCTTGTGGGACTCTGTGTAACATTATAATTACATGCACAGTAAATAAAAAAAAAAAAATGCACATTTACATTAGCATGCAGTCTCTTTCAAAATTTTAATCAACACTTGCTTTGCTGCTCACCCCTTGAATTACCATAGATCACAAAATATAAAGTAAACTTCTTGTACTGCATTTTATCTGGTGAGAAACTTTTTTCTCCAAAATTGTAATACTGAAACAAAACACCACAGTCATGTAAGTCTTTATGGAAGCTATGATCACTTGTGTAAAAATGTTTCCTCAAAAATCAACATGAACAAAGTTATAAAACACAATCAGCAAATTCCTGATCTTTATCACTTTATTACTGTAGTTCTATTTAGTCCCAGAGCAGCTACAAGCTAAATGGGACCATGCTGAAACCAAATCTGTACCAGCCAAGAGGCATGTTTCTTGCAGTTAGGCCCTGGGCATATTTTTGTATTTAGTCCAAGCTTTTCATAAAAATACATTTTTAGAGACCATTTTCACTCCCAGAATTATTTTACTGATGTAACTGATCTCTTTTCAGGAAATACCCACACTTAAAACTACATGTGGCACAGCATAATGCCAAGAACAGCATATCGACCACATCTACACGTAGTCCCTTACAAGAAAAGTCAGGTCAAAAACTTGGCTGTAAAAATGCCACATTATCCTCTAACATGTTATTGCACAAACACATTTAATTTTATGTCATCTTTAATGTTCTGCAGTAATAAATGGGCTCATGCGGGATAGCTCAGTTGGTTATTCTCCAGACCTGGGTGGCCAGAGTTCAAATCCCACCCGACCTACACAGGTGCTTCACTAGGGGCGACCATGAAGGAATTTCTCAGCATTGAGATTAATAAAGAATTATTATTAAGATGCCAAGCTGTCAGTTATGTTGGATTGGCCTGAGCACTACTAATGAGGACATAATGAAATTATCAGCATTTCAAATGAATTGTGAAAAAAATCACAAAGGAAGTCCTTTTGTATCAAATACATGGCAATGTCTTCTTTAAACACTTCCCATCCTCTAAGCAAAATTACATCTAAAATAAATGCAAAACAATCCAGATAAGAAAAGCTGTGCACGTGACCAGACATATTGCTAAACTGTACTCAAAATGTGAAGTGGTTTGATAAAAGGTAATAAAAATGCTTTTAAAAAAGATGATCGGTATATAGTAACAATTTCAATTACCAAGAGCGAAAGCAAAATATATGCAAGGCCAATATTGTTCAGTCAGATGCAATTCAGAGCAGAATGTATAGAACCAGCAACAATGCAGGTTTAATATATCACAATATCTGTAAACAAATACGCCCATTTTGGTAGAAGCCATAGTTCTCTTCCCAGGAAATGAAAGCAAAATTCTTTAAATTATTTAACCTCCCAAACTTGACACTGCTGGCTGCTCTATCACCAAGCGCTTGCTTGTCTCAGATCCTGCTCTAATTCATGTCACCACCTATCACTAAATGCAAGATTATTGGGACAACAGCTAGAACCAATTTTCAAATATGATAGATCCCACTGTTATGTCTGATTTCTCTTCCATCTACAACATTTCCACGAAAGAGGCTGGGAAGATCCCACGCTTGCCATTTATTTCTCCCCACTGCCATTCAGAGTCCTCAGAGACCATGGCGCCAAGAATGATTTCATCTCCCACCTGAAACAAAAAGTAGCAAGGCACCGATTGGTTGGTGTGACTGCAGAAAGGCCGTGCACATGTGGAGTAGCCATCAGGGTGACGGGACAGCACGAGGACCATGACTCAGCGGTCCCCTTGCCTCCCCCATCCCACCTTAAAGAGGTACTGTGATCAAAGACAATTTTGTTTTCCGATGTCAATAAGTGAATAAAATAACATTGCATTCATTTTTATATTTATTTTCGGAAAAGCTCACCTGGTCAAACTCGAAAAGCAGAGGTGATCTTGTGTGACATAATAATTGTGTATTACCTGACAATACTCAACACTGCCGTGTATGCATCTCATGCAGAAAACAGACCCCAAAAGTGAAAGAAAGGGTTGCGCTGTGACGTTGGAGAATGTGCACTTATGCTGATGGTTTATACATTTCTTTTCTGCAGACCCAAAAAATCCGACAAGAATGGGTTAATATGTGCAAATGTACCAACCAGCCTCTGAGCAGCCTTCGCTGTATACAATTGTGAAATTATATATGCAGACATATATTTACATAGATTTGCTGGGAGAGTCTATGTAACACCTGCCACATTCAGACTGAGTTAAAACAATAAATTATATTATACATAAACATGAAAACTATGTTTTGACTAATCTAGTTTAATGATACATATCTGAACACTATACAAGTATACTTGATGATTTTAGTACCTATTCAAAGCTGAGTGTTAAGTGAGATCAGTACAAGTTGTATTATTAGGCAGTTCAAGACTACATAATACATAAAACAAATAGGACCTGAAGTGCCTAAAACACAATAAAACATATTTTGAATGACTCAGAATCAACTGAGATCCAGATTTAACACCAAATGTGCTTCTAGTGCCTTGTTTCACTTCCCAGTAAGAAAAAAGTCTGCTATTTGGATAGTTCTGTGAGTTAGACTGCAGACTGCCAGTGTGGTGTATATCTCACGTTATGTTTTGTTTTGCGAGGAGATCTGAACTAGAAGGCTGGTATGGTCTGGACTGCTAAAGCCCATTTTCAACATCAACATCAAATGGTGCATTTGTCACTGTCACTAGTATTAACTCTTTGACTCACGTCAAAATGGCAGTTTCAACAATCGCAATTACCATTCACATCGCATCAAAACATGTTTCGAAAGTTTCAAAAAATCCTGCGGACACTTAACAGTGAAAGGGAACTCATCCTGGTATCATTGGAAAGCTCTATCATCATTTCTATCTCCTGCACTGCTTAAATAAGTTTTTGAAAATTTAGATTCAGCTAGCCAATAGTTTTTGCCAAGTACCTGCTTACCAGGACAGTTACATAACACAAGAAATGGCTGTTGGAAGAGAAAATTTTTAATCAAACCAAGTTTGGTAGAAAAAGATACTTTAAATATAATTTAGGCCAAAAGTTCAGAGAATTTGCAACATCTTGGATTTTATTCAAGGTCAGAAAGTGATAACAATATACAGTTTAGAGATGTCGGAATTGGGCAAGGAGTGACATGGAATTTATTAGTAATATTAGACTTTCTAAAATTTCATGCATACAGTAACCACAATTGACACCAAACGGTAAGTAATATTTAAACTTTCCCAATTAAAATTCTTTAAGAATTAAAGTCCAAGAATTTATCTTTCCAAATAAATAAAGTTTATTTTTGCAAGTGTTTTAGTTTATTAGCAATATTTTTTTAAACATGCCATCTGTGTGCCGTCAACGTCATAAACTAGATCGATGTCGTGTGAGTGCAAAGAGTTAATCCAAGTCAATTTCAACAGAACTGTCATCAATATCACTGCCTTCAAAGGACACCTGAAGCAGTTCACTCTCCTTGCCTAGCCCACACAATCACAATGTCACAGCTTAATTTCTGCCCAGGAAAGGAAGTGGGGCGTTGTTTTGGGCATTTGGTGAAAAAGTTCATAGTCAAATATCTCGAAAACAGTTTTCAGTTTTTTCATGCGTTTTGCGAATTCAGTATTTGTTAAAAATGCTTAACCGTTTCTTAAATAAAAATATGTTGATCACAGTACCTCTTTAAAAAAACCCATCTTGACCCCCCCTCCCCGCCCCTTTCCATGTTACATTTAGTGCAGGAAATGACCCAGGCAAGATGACCTCAAGGACAGCACACCCAATTACAGAGTGTCAAGGTACAAGTTTGGAATGATTTGCTGTTGAGGTTTATGGCTACCATTTAACCCGTCTGTGTAAGCACAAGTATACAGATTAGCCTACCTGCATAACTACAATTGCGTAAGTATTACTCCTCCATCCAGTTTCACTCTGAAAACATTACCTTTGTGATTATATTATTTTATTCTGTGTCATGTATACACTCCTTTATAAAGAAGTATATTTTACCAATGCACTTCCTGACTGGGATTAAAAGGTTATACATCAGGACTGGTAAGAAAAAGAGATCAAACAAGTGACCTGGAATGTCAGTTCATTGTCAGTTTCTCCCACAAAATCATGAAGGGCTTTGCCTACAACAAGAGCGGAGTGACTTTCAAGTTCAGTCCCTGGTTCCACAGCATGCATGTGGTCATCAGGGTCTATCACAGATATAAATGATAGAGTTCTTCAAACATGCATGTGGTCTTCAGAGTATGTCATACAGATATAAATAATACAGTTCTTCAAACATGCATGTGGTCATCAGAACCTATTACATGGATATATAATTCTTCAAACGTACATGCATGTGATCATCAGAGTCTTTTATACAGATATAAATGATACACTTCTTCAAACATGTGTAATCTTCAGGGTCTGTCACAGAAATAAATAATATATTTTAAAAAAAACCTTTCAGCATAACAATCCGGCTGCACAATGTAAAAGCAGGTGCCAAATACAGCTTGTGCCTTTAGCATGAGCTTTGATATGGTACAAATTTATGGGTGATGCATTCTTTCAGCCTTTTAGTTATTGTTATTTTTCTGCTTTGAGACAAGTACACAAAAGATACACCAAAATTTTGTATTCAGCACAAATCCCAAACAATACTAACCCGACTGAAGACTGACAAAGGATGCTGGGAAGATGCCCTCCTTGCCATGCAGTCGGCCTCGTAGCCAGCCTTCCCCTGCATGTCCCATGATCTGGATGATGTCCCACTGCTTGAAGGTTAGATCCCCATCATGCTCACTGTCATAGTCATACAGGCCGACGCAGACAGACAGGTTCTGGAACAAAGTCAAGACTTGTGTACTTGCACACGATGATGGCTGTACAGGTTCCCTAGGATGCACAAACTCAGCTGGGGAAAAGTTCACATAGCTTTCAATGATGGCTGAGATAGGACACAAGTGCTTAATTTTAAATATAAGTTATCCTAGTACATGTCTGGGCAAACCATGACTTGTAAAAAGACATTTTTCCGAGGTAAAATTAGTTTTTAGTACAGAAAGCAAGGAACACTATGTGCTGTTATCTTCCCCAGTGGCGACATACACAGGTTGCCTCCCCTGAACTGTCCATGCTCTGACAGACGTGGTGACAAGAACTCACCATGTGCTCATTGCCACCCCTGCTTCTGCCGAATCGTGTTCACCACAAAGATCACCTCAGTTTCCTTCTCATCAACCTCCAAGAGCCTCCGTGAGGAAGGTGGAAGGTCACTATGGTCATGTACTTTGCTTACCATACTAAAAAAGTAATCCCCCAAAAAAGAGGTGGGCGAGGCTCTGTCCCCCAACCAAGCAAAGTGGGCCTCAGCCGGTGGTTAGTAAGGTTCACCACACACACACACATACGCAAGTAGTTGACAAACACATCCTAGCCACAAAAAAACCCCACCTCACCCGACATACACAGGCAAGAAGAATACCCATTCATGAAGAGCTCAGAGAGTGGCCGGCGCAGCAGGTAGGGCCAACACCTCTGCAGCCGCTCTCTAGTGACAGGTGGTAGAATCTGAACAGCGGCCCCATGGGTTAAGGCCAAGGATGCAGCTACCAATCGAACTTCATAGCTCCAGCGCCAAGCCTGGGTGGGTCAAGCTGCAAGACCCAAAGGAAAGTGGATTTCACTCCAAGGAACAGCCCTAGCTCCATTACCCTCCACCATTAGGGCTCCTGGTCACCTGCCTCATCAGCAGCCACCAATGCCTGGCCATCGGAAGATTGCGCAGAGTCAGCAGCTGACCACTTGTAGGCGCACACAACAGTCCGTTGCAACCATGCCGACACCAACTGAGGAAAGGGGCAGACATCATGTCAGAGGGGCAGGAAGAGCAGCCCTAATGCCAGGGGGTTGGGAAGGGGGAGAAAAACAGCACCAGGCGAGCACTGAACTGCATGGAAAACAAGACTGTCATCATCAGGAACAGCTCCAGAAGGTGACAAAAGACATCCCCTGCCAGTTTCCACCCATCTGAATCATCTGAGTCTGAGACAGTCTGTCAGCGATGACATTCAGACGATCCAGGATGTGCCTGACCTGCAGGTCAATGTTGAAGTCCCAGCAGAGCAACCAGATCGACCAGGGTAGTTGGAACAGATGTAGGGAGAGGGTGTCACCCTCATGTCAAAGGTAGGTGATGACTGAACTATTGTTGGTGAGACGTAGGGGCTGACCGGCAAGGCATGGACTCCATGCTTGGGGGGCCCTCACAACAGCCAGAATCTCCAACTTGTTCATATGAAGCCTCGACTCCTTTATCATCCAATGCTGGCAATGGCCTCGAGCGATGGAAGCAGGTGCATCCTCCACCCCACGCCCGAAATGTAGATGGGCTCATAGAAGTGGTACACCTTGCTCCAGCCATCTCCGGTCTGTCCAGGGTAGGCTTGACACCACGCCTGGGATAGAAAGCACTGGAGAGGGTGGACAAAGAGTTGACCCAGCAACACCAGGTCTGCTGCTGCGGAATGGTGAGAGGACCCTTCAGCAGCTATTCTACCTCCCGCACTAGTTTGTTGACCCTGGAGATGGAGAGGCTGACAAGGTTGTCGGCCATCCTCAACCACATGCCCAGATGGCTGAGGGACTGGGAAGGCACCCTCTCTGACTTGGCTTCGTTTGATGAGGAAGCCCAGATCCTGTAGATGGTAAGCCAGCAGGTCTTCTCCTGTGTTAAGTACCTACAGACACATGTGCTTGATGAAGATGTCATCTCTGTAATGTGAAGAAGGTAACCTCCACACATTCCATCTCCAGCCAGACAGTTGCTGGAACGTCAACACGAGGCTTAGCAGGAGACTTGAAAGGTACAGTATTCCATGGAGGAGACATCTGCAGCCACAGGCAAACTTCTGTGTATTGGAAAGAAACCAGTCTCATGCATGTCACTGCAGTGCACAGATCTCAGCATCTGGTTCTGTGACATGATGGTCAGCCATGGCGCAGGTCATAGTTCCGATGGACGTAGTTCGTCACTGCCCACCCAACAAGGTCCATCATCATCTGGGGAAGTGACAGTGTCTACATGTAGCAAGTTTATCAAAGTCCAACCATCAGCAATAGGTATGTCTGCATGCACCACCAAAGGTGAAGATGTGCTGTCATCACTCTGTTTCCAAATGATCTGACGCGCCACTCTCCGTGGAGGCAGGCGGCATCTCGGGCAGGAGTGCAGGGCTGAACAGTAACTGAATCATCCAAATCTAGAGGATGTAGTGTAGGAAGGTAGTGGCGAAACGTCGATTCAATCAAAGGTTCCACTTGGTGAAGGATCATGCCCTGCCAACTGCAGGATAGGAGGCCAACAGGCTGTAAGCGACAGTCATGAGGCGCAAGCTTGGAATGCCAGGGGACGGTGACGACAAAGGAAAGACCCCTTGATCGTGCAAAGCAGAGCATTTAGGCATCATTCATGATAAGATTGTAAGGCACAGTGCAAACACAAAGACGCAAAGGCCAGTAGCTTAGACTTTCAGTGTGAACAAACAGTGCACCGAGAGCAAATGGTAAACACGTTTATCCTCCAATGAGGCAAGAAAAAAACCGGAGCTAATCTGTGTGGTGAGCATGATTCGGCAGAGGCAGTAGTGACAGTGAGTGTCCGGTGAGTTCTTGTCACTGCGTCTGTCAGAGCACGGAGAGTTCAGGGGAGGCAACCTGTGTATTTCTCCACCAAATAAGATAACGGCACATCCTGTACCTTGCTACCAGTATAAAAATACTCTTGTATTGCAGAGAACTTAATGCAGCAGATTCTTGATTAAACGCATGACAACAGCAGATGAGTTAATAATTTGGAAAACAGCCCATACAAGCAAATATTTTCACAAACAACACCATTATTACTTGCACCATCTCTGCAAACAGAAAAGTCTGTGTTTCAAGAAGTAACTGGTGCACACCATGCACAAGAGATGCAAACAGCTGACAGGATAACAAGGCTTAGCTCAAGCCCCTTACCTTATCATCTGAATCTGCTACAGCATGCTGAGAAGACAGAACATCTGCTTGGGCTCCTGAAGGGACTGTAGATGCTGCTGCTATGTACTGAGGAAGACCACATGGCTCTACATCCACAAAACTGGCTGGGAAGGACCCTTCTTGGCCATTGCATGCACCATACAGCCATTGGTCATTGACTTTGCTGGTAACGTGTATTGTGTCTCCTGCCTATGAGGAAACTCATCTTGAGTGCTTTTTACCCAAAATACAGGCTGTTAAAAAAGGACAATCACAGGGAGGCTAATCCACTGCAGGAGTCACATAGAAAATGCTCCAAAGATGTAAATATGTGCCTGTGTGTGTGTGCATATCAACAAGGATGTGTGTGTGTGTGTGCATGTAAACGATGTGTGTGTGTGTGTGTGCATGTAAACAAGGATGTGTAAGTGCATCCATGCACTGCAGTGTGTGCCTGGGTACTTGTACGTGTGTGCATGAGAGTAAGTGAGAAAGGAAGGGACGAAAAGCACACTGACAACCATCTGAAGCTATTTGCATGTGCTTACATGTGGGCATGAGTGTGTGTGTGTGAGCACATCAGTTTCAGCATTAAAGATAGAGCAGGACTCTTTGGGCCTGCAAATGCACAAATCACCTGAAATGAAAGCTCCCCCTGCTCCCCGTCAAAATCAAACAGAGCAGTGGTTTCTCTGACTTCACCCCCAGCAGCAGAATCTTCCACATCCTTTGGTAAATCTTCAATGATCTCCACAAACGAGGCAGGAAATATACCAGTTCTGTCTCCTAGTTGTCCCTTCAGCCAGTCACTGCCACAATGTGCTAACAACTGAATAATGTCTCCAGCTTCAAAAGCAAGGTCACCATGACCTTCACCTTCAAAATCGAATCGAGCTCTACATCGAGGGCCTGTCAGATTATCTGGCTTATCGTCTGTGGTCTCATCTAGAGCTCCCTCAATCATGACATCAACAGCCAAAGATGGTAACTGTAAATAGATAAATATAAAAATGTCTGAAGCTAACAGGAATCATAATAAATCTGTTTAACATATGATGTGTTCAATTAATACAACACTTTTGCATGTTTATAACAAAAAATCTGTAAAATGGAATGTAAGGCTGTGTGTAATCACAGGTTGTTACTCAACTGTCTTCTGATTCTTGGTGAGAACATTTTACTTCTTTAATATTCTTCTCCTCTGCTGGAAACTAGGATGAAAATACAAAAGGAAGTATGGGCTGCAACAGCAAAACTATATTCCTACCTCTTCGTGCAGTGGGTGAATGCAATGGACAAAACTCTGTGGGAAGATACCCTCTTTGTCTCCTACTTTTCCTTTTAGCCACTGGTTATCAATTCTTTCCAATAAAACAATGATGTCGCCTTCCTGGTAACAAAAAAAAAATGCAAAACATGCCCCATCTATTTATGGCAAAATATTTTTTTACAAGGGCCTAGAGAGTTCAACAGGTCTTTAAAAGATACAGGATGATTACACAGAGGATTTTATGTCAAAAAGTTGCAATATTTTAACTGTCCCTTCTGTATTCCAAATGTCTTTGTGAATTTTGTGTCTGGCATCAAACAAATTTTACCAATAAAGCCTCTCTGTCACAAATTTAATTTTTTGACCTTACTTCCCTAAAATCTATGTGAAAAGTTCCCATACAAATCAAATACAAATACAAATACAAATAAGTGGATGTGGAAAAAAGAAACCATCTGCACAGATCTCTCACTCTCTCTCTCTCTCTCACACACACACACGTTGTTAATGAGACACATGTTCAGGAAAATGCTCAGTTCTGCGGAGTTCAGAACTCTCACAGTATAAAACAAAAATTAAGACTCGGGTCAGGCACCTGAAAGGTCAGTTCATCGGGCTGAGTGGTAGAGAAGTCATGAATGGCAATGGCATGTGGCTCTCCAATCATGTAGCGGTACAATGGGTGTGATATTCCTGGACGCTTTGGGAGCAGAGGTAGTTCTAGAAGTAAAAGAAAAGGGTTTGATATCAGATGTGTTGAAGAAATATTATGTTGCAGGTTTTATGCTGAGGTTGTATCATTGTAAGCACCCAGCCCTGTAAATGTGCCGCACAGAAGTACATCTGGTCATGGTAAGATAACAACACGTGGCCCACAATTCTCATGTAAATAGCAACTGTCTTGATGACAGTTACTAACCCTGGCACCAGCTGACTGCCACAAGCCAAAGGAAAACAGGCAGACTGAAGTCATCCAGCTGTGCTGATGCCGTATTAGCCTTAACTCACTTTTAACACAGAACCAAACAAATGAATGCAACACCCCATCTTAAAAAAATCTTTTCAATTATATTTTTTTTTCAAGGAGAAAATCTTTAAGTGAATTGGAAGTAAATTTACCTGTGTTCTTGGCATCTTGTATCAGTGCCGGACGCACAGGTTGTGGTCTTGGCGGAGCATCACTAGAGAGAGACCCAAAATATCACAGGTAAAAACTGTTATCTTTGGGATTAAACTAAATAATGTCTACCTATGATCTGGGCAGACTGTCACTAGAGAGAAACTAAAACTGTCATTGGTGGAAACAGATGTCTTTAGGATGAAACTAGGTCATATCTACCCAAGTACTTGTCTAACACTTCTGTATATACAGTGAACATTTTTGATAAAAATGCTGCAAGGGTTACACTTAGTGTTTATGAATTCATGGGGCTTTTCGTGTTGTTGTTACTGATATGCACTTATATATCCTATGCATGGATAACATGTGGTCACATAAAATTCAAACATTTTTGTTCCCTTCAACAGACCTTTTCGGAGCAGGCTGTGCAAAAGTTGTTTTCACAGCAGACTGCTGAGCAGGCATGGAATGGGGACGAGGAGGTGGACCTGATGGGCGTGCAGGTTGACTGGTGGATGTAGCTTCTGTGAAACACAGAAACATGTTAAAATGCATATGCACACACACACACACACACCAACAGCCAATATGTACATCAGCACACACACACTTGTACACAGTGGCCATGTGTGGATATGCACACACACCCTCAATGGCCACATGTTGATATATAGATGCACACACATGCACACATTGGCCATGTGTTGATATGCACATGCACACTGGCCATGTGTTGATATGCACATGCACACACACACACACAGCCACATCTGTAAGCACATCCATCATCTAAATAAGAACAGCCACAAATGTGTGGACAACACTGAATCCCATAGACACAATCTGAACACACCTCCTCCAGGTTCCAGAGAAGAATCTTGGACACTGTCAGCAGATCTTGGTGCGAGTGGTGTGGGTGAATGGCATACAGCATCAGTGGGACTTGTTGGGTGTGTTGATGTGATCACGGTCCTGGATGGGGGTAGAGTGAAATTCAAAGACAGGTTGCCAGCAATAGCTGTGGGACTTGAAAGTGGACTATCTTCTTTGGTCTCAGGGCCGGTGCAGTTACTTGGGACTGTTGATGCTGGTGTCGGGGATGTTTGGGACACAGCACCTTTATGTGGTGCAGCACTGCCAGAAATGTCCATTAACTGCTCAAAGCCACGTGAGGGTGCATTCCCAGGACGAGGAGGGGGGTGCTGAGAAAATTCTGACTCAGCAGTCTTGTGCTTGTCTGAACAGGTGCTCCGTGGTTTGCTGTCTGGCCTTGGAGGTGGGATTCTTGGCATGGCAGCAGGAGTTATGTCCTTGGCCTGCACTGCAGACATCTCAGAACTCTGACCCTCATCATCGCAGCTTCCACTGCCAACAGAAGCGTCTGGTGTTGAGGTACGAGAGCTTGCTCGCCTTTGTTTAGGTGTTGGGGGGGATACCTTCTTGCTCTCTGTGCTTACCTCTGAATCCAAAGGTTGTGCTCTGTGATGCAGAAAGCCAATGACTGTGACAGGGCGCCGAGAAGGTACAGGTGCTGCTACCAGTGGTTTGACATTGTTTGCATCAGCATCTGCATTTGACAATGGCCTTGGGTAAACAGCACCTGATTTTTCTCTCATCTGAACAGAATCAGTTTCTGTTTGGTCCATTTTATCAACAGCCTTCTCACTCTCTTGCTTTGTGTTCGGTCTCACAGGCCGTAAGATGGTGGGTCTCTTGGGTGGAGGCTGTTTACAATGATCTGAACTTTCCCCCTGCTGCTTTGTCTGAGTATCTTCAGAGCTTTCACAGACAGGAATTCCAACAGACACTCTGCTTGTGACTATGGGTTTGGATGATGGCTGAGGCCTTGGCATTATTGATGGTTTTGGCTTTAGGGCAATAGGAGGATGTTTTGTTTGGGACATAACATTCTCTCTCCCCTGAGAATCAGCAACAGCTTCTTGCTGGTTGCACCCCTGTGGCACTTCTATTTCGGGTACACTTTTCTTCAGCTTTACTCCAAAAGGGTGTGCCACAGCCTGATCAGAACAACTTTTTTCTTCCGAAGAATCCTGCCCTTTTGATTTGCTTGGCTTGTTTATCTTTGCATAAAGTTCCTCAATATTTTGTTCATCTACATAAATTGCAGACACAGTTTCCTGAGGCTCTGTAGGTTTTTCAGTGTTCACAAAACTGGACACCTCAGTTTGGTTTATTTTAGCAGCTTTATCTTGATCTCTATGGACAGTGTGCACTGACTCAATGGACTCATACATATGACACTGGTTCCTTTCACTGTCATTGTCTTCTGACTCTAAGGGAAAAGAGGGCAGAGGTCGGTTGGCAGGCTGATGGGGAAAATTTCTTGATGCAGGCATGGGAGGTGGTTGTGCTGATGGATCTGACCTGTCGGACAAGGTATGTGGTTTTTCTGGGGGTCTTGTAGGTGCAGGGGGTGGTCGCGGCATGTTTGGACAAGAATGCACTGGCTTGGGTGGAGGCAGCAATGGACCTGCAATGGACGATGCTGCTGATGGTGTTGGTGAAGGCTGAGATTTGCTTGTGGACTCGGGAGTCATCAGACTAGCTGCCTGTGAAGATGTGCGGCCATCCAACTCCTCGGCTGTCAACCTATGTCTGACACTGCTTCTAACCCCCAGAGGTCTAGCACCAGGAACTGGCGGAGGAGAAAAAACAGATATTCCATCCTCTCCAGTTTTCTCCGACAGAGAAATAAGATCATCCTGACTAGAAGGTAGTGCAGTCACTGGCCTGCTGGCTGGTACTGGTGGCTGGTGTCGAGGCAGACCATGTGACGCTTGTGGCTGAGCCTTTGCCACAGGCTGCTCTCTATCTGCAAATGCCAAAAGCCATCCAGATCAGTACATTTATCACTTCCCACTGTTAACACAGTCAGTTCTGGAACAGAAATTGCATAAATTAGTCAGACTCTTCACAAGGACAAAAAATAAAAACCTGCACAAATTTACATCATGAGCATCTCTTATGTACCTTCCAAATGACAGTCTCATTCATCGTGCACTCTCTCTCTCTCTCTGTTTCTCTTCCTCACATGCATATGGATAGCCATAAGTGTTACAGTCAACACAGCCAGAACCCATCAGTGTTAGTGCTGCCAGGCAATATTTTACTGATGGAGCTCTCCGCACCTGGGTCTGGAGAGCTTCGTCTGGGTGCTGGTCTTATGATGGAAACTCTGGTGGGTTTGGTGGGATGCCCTGGTTTATTTGGTCTTTCCACCCCTTCTGAAGGCTTTGTTTCCTGTGGTTTGGTGACGGCGTCTGCAGCACGTGCAGGCTTGGGTGGAGGCTGGGACTCAGCTAGTTCACTGGAAGGACGAGGAACTTTCATGAAAGGGGATCGTGCTGGGAGAGGTGGAGGGATGTGGGAGCCTGTTTGGTCACCAGCTGCTTCCGTTGCATCTGCCGATGACTTTGGACGCGAAGGCTTTGCAATGACTAGCTGGGATAACCCTGTTTGGGATCAAGAAAATTTGAAAGTGAGAAAATTCCCTCCTATGGAGAATTTGCTAATCTACTGCACAGAAAAGATGCAAGTGAAAATATGACACAATTACACAGAATTGCGAAGGAAGACACTCTTGGTAGATCCCTTTGACAAAACTAAAGGAAAGAGCCAGTCAAGGCCGCTGTAATAACTACCAGTTATGGCTAGTATAGTAACTAGCAACAATCCCAGTTGACTCCACGCAGGCAAAAGTGAAATACTGACCCTGCATGAAGGAGCACACACAGCTAATGGATTCTAATTTATCACTTAAAAAACAATTAAATGTATCTTGAATTTCCAGCAGTGTAAACAAAGTGTAAACTTGTTAAACTGATATGGATGCTAAAAACTGAAACCCTAATAACTAGAATAGTATAGCTAAAATGTGTTCTGCCTCACCTGAAACAGGCTTTTCACCATGATCTGCTGGTGTCGAAGTTGTAAGTGGTTTCTCAGTGGGCGAAACTTTCTGAGGTGCCATGCTCCGAAAACCAACCTGGCTCATTGGCCTTGCATCCACAATTGTTATCTCAAGCTTTCTGAAAATAGTTAAAAGCTCTTTTAAGCTCTAGATAATCAACAAACATTTTTGAGGGATGGGATGTCAAAATCAATGCACATTCATAAGGGTTTCAAAATATGGAAAAATAAAGAAAACGAAAGAACATTAGAGCAGTTGAAATAAGAAAATGCCATTAACTCTTTGGGGACACCGCAGACGGATGTCGATCGACGGCCGACAGACCGTTGAGGCCACACAGATTGGCACCCGTCAACAGATTCAAAACTTTGCAGTGACTTATTTAACGGTATAAGGGAAGTAAACTTTGTATCGCTGTAAAGCTCTATCATCGGTTGTTTCCCCTGCACTGTCTAAATGAGTTTCGGAAACAG
>SMGT01012149.1:95095-108871 GCA_004794575.1 Lanistes nyassanus | reverse complement strand
ATAACTTCACGGTGAACCCCTACATGTTTCAGATCATAGAGATAACTTCACGGTGAACTCCTACATGTTTCAAATCACAGAGATAACTTCACGGTGAACTCCTACATGTTTCAAATCATAGAGAAAACTTCATGGTGAACCCCTACATGTTTCAGATCATAGAGATAACTACACGATGAACCCCTACGATGAAGGCTCTGTGGTTGAAAAATCTCAAAAACCCTCTGACTGCCAACACCTTGACATTCCCAAACATGACCAAACCAATACCTACACAACAAATGATAAGTACCAGAGGCCCAAGAATGCTTATTTTGCTCATGCAGACTGAGCAATAGATTGTATGTTTTATGTGCGATTATTTCACTCGGTATTTGTAGAAGTTGAAACCAATATCGAAGACATTTGACGAAAATGTTTACCTGAGTGGGTGTCTAGCAGGAGAGAGAGAGAGAGAGAGAGAGAGAATGTAGCAATCCTACAGTGTAGTTGTTCTGTTATGCTGTGTGAGTCTAAGAATTCAGGATGACTTGGAGTTGTACAGGTACAATGTGTTGTATTTATAGTGCCTTAGAATATTTACTGAATTACACTGTGAATCATTAATGTAACTAGATTTCAGTACTTTGTATATTTGTATTTGAAGTCACTTCGACGTTTAACCACAGCCAATAAACATGAAAATGTGGTTCTGTGTGTGTATGAACATTTGTCAAAAGTGTTGGTGTTTGAATACTTGACAATAAAACAAACAATAAATCATTAGTGCACAAAAAGTACACTTGGGTACAAGTGGCTTATATTCTCTCTCTCTCTCGCTCTCTCTCTCTCTCTCAGAGAGTACTGATAACTGCTAGCATCTTTTAACATTTTATTGGTTTAAGTGAGTGAAGGATCCATAAATAAGAGGATTCAGAGCTGGGATACTAAGTATAAACAAAAATTAGTTCCATGCTATAGGAAACATTTATTGTTTCCTTTCTTTAAAAAAACAGTAAAATATATTAACTGTATATGACAGCATCTGCAATAGTTATAACCCTGACAGAAGAAATACGTCAACAAACAACACAAACAAATGAGGTGATGCTCTGTGATGTGGTTGCAATAGTTATTGTGATGGAGCAGGTTCGCTCCGTGAGTTCTCTCTCTCTCCTTCAAAACAAAGGCAGTTTTTCCTTCCACGCCCTCTGTGTACTTTATTTAGGGCCGCCACTGCTGCTGCCGCCCTACATTCTCCGCCACCCCACGGTTTACTGGCACTTCACTACCACACTACATGTTCTCTCTCGTCCTCCTCCTGCTTCACCCTACTTCGGGACTCTGGTTTGTCCGGCCCGCACCCTGCTTTTACAGGGTGGGCGCGAGCCACAACGGTGGCACTGTCCGGTCCAGCAGCAGCAAGCCGGCGTACACGTGGCAGAGGCCAAATTTTGTGTTTCTTACACAGACAACATTTAGAATAAAAAGTGAAAGAATATACCTACAAGGACATGAAAATATACAGTGACTAGAGTGCGCTTTGCTCTTCCTGTTAGTGTTAAGGAAAGTTAAGTAGAGTGAGAAAGAAATAAAGATAATTACTTTAAAAGGTAGTTAAACTAGCTAATGTGAATAGATAAAGGTACGAATTCTGCCTGCAATAAAATTACTCTATCAAGACGTTTGATGAGTTAAGTATCTACAGAAAGAGTAAATCGAGGAGAATCAGAGGGTGTTAGTTGTTTGTATCTGTAACTATCCTAGAAGGATATAGAAACGTTTTAAGAGAGTGAGCCTAGCACAGCACGCTGTAAGATGACACAGTGCCTCACAGCCACGGTTCGCTGGGCACCACTCGACCTGGGTCCCCCCCCCCCCCCGGCGACGCTGTGGCTGTGAGCGTGATAGCCAAAACCGTCTCCCGTGATGGCTGCCCCCATCACATTATAATTCTGACAGAAGGAAGTCAACGAACAACACAAACAAATGAGGTGACGCCTGTGATGTGGCTGTAACTAAAGTTCCCGCCCACTTTGCTCTCCGTCTGCAGCACGCTCAGCAGGTCCTAGTAACATGGCGGCCCGGCGGGGCCACGCCAGCACAACGCTTGCCTCGTACTGCGCGCGCTCCAGTTAAATTGAACTCCGTGACTCGAACCTCCAGCCCCAAATCGCAGACTGGCCGAACTAATTTTTTTTCTGTCTACTGGAGCCATCCATAATCAGCAAAGATACCAAACACTAGAGGTTCTTTCTGTAGCCCCAGCGGAAGTTTAAGATCTTATTGTACAGTTTTTTAGAATTTCGATACAACAAAGGGAACTTGGCCGAGCGAGACTTAGAAAGTCGACTTTTGGGGGCATGGCCTCTCCTACAGGACGGCACAAACAGATAGAAACTGATAACAAATTTCAGTTTGTTATTTGTTATTTGTTATCAGTTTGTATCTGTTTGTGCCGTCCTAAAGGAGGGGCCATTCTCCGAAACGTCGACTTCCTGCCTAAGTCTCGCTTGGCCAAGTTCCTTTTGTTGTCACCTTTATAACTCCAAGCCCCAGTCACCTGTTTCTTTTTTCTGTATTTTATTTCGCTTTTCTTTTAAACCATAGTAACCTACAAATGTAACTACCCTAAATCTAAACCATTTGTTAGTAAGCAATGTATGTACTTTAATGAACTTAAGATTTTGATCTTGCACTCTGTTCAGAATATCTGCATGAAGGCTTGCACATCACAAGAAGAAAGGAAATACATTTAGAGTCTGAAAATTAAGTCTATGGAAAGAAGTATCCAAAAACCATTTAGAAAAAAGCCTCTACTCTCGCAAAATATGGACAGAAAAAGAACAAAAGCAACATCCGTGTTGGAGTGTTCGCAAATTAAAATTCCGTCTCAAATTTTACTTCGCTACTTGCCAATTAATAAATAAACAGAAACCCAATCCACCCATGATAATGCGATGCTCTTCTGTGCACACGCTATAAAATGACGGTTCCGTCTACACTCAGACTCCACATTTTTGGTAACAGTTTACAATTTCGTCCAGCCCAGAATGGAATCTTAATGCACTGCCGAGTTGCCTTGTGTTCTTACTTTCCATTAGGGAGAAACAAATGCCAAACGCGGACGTGACAAACACCTGGAAACCATGGTTAACAAGCAGGAATTTAGGTGCGTGTTTTGCGAAAAAATTCGTGTCATCGCTCCACTATAAGATCAATTCATCGATTTTTAATGTACTTCAATGAAGATCTACACCAAACTGTACGGTAGATTTGTACATGAGGCTGTACAGCAGAGATGTACATGAGGCTGTACAGCAGAGATGTACATGAGGCTGTACAGCAGAGATGTACATGAGTTTGCACGACAAAGACTACATGAGACCATGTAACAAAGATGTACTGGAGACTGCACAGTACCGATAAGTACATGAGATTGCACAGTTTCAAGATTCGATTCGATTTTAAATCGACATGAAACGACACGGCGATCTCGCCCGAAAATGAAAAATATGAATTGAGAATTTCGAATTGGGATTTTAAAAAAAATCTTAGTTTTATATACAGAAAACTTTTCAATGACCATAACAGGTAAAGAAACTTTACACGATACAGTGAAAAAAATTAATACAAATTGTGTGAGCTCGTTACATTTGTTACTTTTATTTATTTACTTATGCTTAATGGGTGGGGGGTGTTGAACTTTCCTGCTGACACGCTATAGCTTACCTCACGAGAGACGCGCGCGCACGCACTCTCTCACAAATACAGCCCTTTCTTTTTTTCTATTTCTCTCTCTCTCTTTCAGTTCTGAGCTGTCCTGGGGCGTGCTTAATGTCAGCTGACAATAATGTCGCTCGCGATATGCCATAGACGCATGCATTATATAACAAGTTTCTTTTCTCGTGTGAAGTAACATTTTCTTTTACACAGCCATATGCATAGGGCAGTAGGGGCACACCCTATTGACAACTTGAAGAATTGTGGTAACGAAAACTCTGGGTACTGCCACTACAACCGACATCGGGGCTTCCTGATGTACATTTCCGTTCAGTTGTAGGCTACGCAGCTAGCAGCTATTGCATTCACTTTGCTGAAGTTGCTGCTGATAAACAAATGTGTATTTGAGAGAGAGAGAGAGAGAGAGAGAGAGAGAGAGAGAGAGAAGAGAGTGTGTGTGTGTGTGACCAGTCTGCACTAAAGTCGCAACAGGTCTGCTACAGTGTCGGTACAAGATTCTAAATTCAAGTTGGAAGTATATTCATGGCGTTGTGTGCATGGGCAGTTCTGTGGTGTGAATAACTGTAACTCACAAAGGTGACTGATGTTAACGGGGTGTTTTCGCTCGCTGGCGAGGAGTCAGAAGAATTGCTGCCAAAGCATTTAAGGAAGACGTGCCAACTGATAATTGAAGTTTCGTTCGCGGTACATTATAGTGGCTATTGTGTCGAACGAGAATTATGGGTAGGTGAAGTGAAATGCGTGTACTTTCTTGGACTGGACACAAAGTCCTGTAACAGGTTTGGAAGTGTGTGGAATAATATTTGTGTTGATAAGTATGTGTTTTTTCCGTTTGCTTGATTTAACATGATATTCAAAGCATAATGTCTCGTATTGTATGGAAGCAAGTGGTAGCGCTATACGAAGAGAATTATTTGTTCATGGACCAGCACCATCTTGAATACAGTCTTACGTATTTCCCCAGACATACGAACAAGCCCACCTTACCTTGTCTGTCCTCCCGCTATATATATATATATTGCGGTCATTCTTATCTCCGTACAAATCTATCGCCCGCTGCCACACAAACAAGTCCTGAAACTGTGCACGCAGGAAGCCCTTGACGGTCGATGTTACAGTGGGCCTAGTGTGTATAGGATGATCTCCACCAGCATTTGTCCAGAACCTGTCTGTCTCTGTGCCTCTGTCCATCCCTCTACCTGGCTGTCTGCCTATCTCTTTGTGCTTGTCACGCACCCACGCACCCACGCACCCACGCACCCACGCACCCACGCACCCACGCACACACGCACACACGAATGCGCACGTGGATAACGTAGTCGGGACATGAGCTCACGACAAGATTATATTAAGCGTATGTTAAGCCGGTAAAACATTCACAGTTTTTTCTCTAACATTCCAAAGATTATATTAAGCGTATGTTAAGCCGGTAAAACATTCACAGTTTTTTCTCTAACATTCCAAAGATTTTTTTTACAACAGCGTTCTCGTTACTTATTCTATAGTACACTGTAATCTGCTCATTGTTTTATTCTATAGACCATGTCCACCATACTCTCTGTTCGTTGTTTTATTCTATAAGACATATACACCATAGTCTCTGATCGTTGTTTTATTCTATAGAACAAGTACACCGTAATATGTGCTCATTGTTTATTTTATAGAACACGCACACCATAGTCTTATTACAATCTCCTCATTACGATCTGCTCTCTAGTTTGTTTTCTAAGCTATTGCCTGTTCATTGTTTTGTTTAATACACTGAGTACATTCTATAGTATTCTTGTTGCTGGACAATTAATAGTGTACTCGCTGCTGGAGTGTAAGGATGGAGCCTAGCAGCTTTCATATCATTTGATCATACACTATAGTCTGATCATTGCTGGACACCATACACAATAGTCTGATCATCCTTGATTACATGCTATCCCGTCATAATCTGCCATCTGAGGCTGTACACAATAATGGACGTTACAGTACATACGAAAGTCTGTTTATTGTTGGACTCTGTACACTCTAGCCTGTTTGTTGTTGGACTACATATTCAAGCCTGGTTGTTGCTGGACTCCTATAGTTGTACCCTATACACTAAAGCCTGCTCATTTTGGACGCAGCTGCCCACTTACTTCCAGCTAACCTGTCACGCCAGATCCACTCAGCCATCCTTAAGCCGTTGCCTGAACATCGCTTTCCGCTCTTCGCATTTTGTTTGTTTTCCGTGTGGGCTGACTGCGCTTGTCGAAAAGTCAGATACTCTATTCAAAGAAAGATATGGGACAGATTTCAAAGGCAACGCCTGACATTTTTGAGATAAGAAATGCAACTAGTTTATGCTTATAAGGGAAAGATACATCTGTGGCCACATTTCTGCCTACTTGGGACAAATTCTACCAAACCAAAGAGACTACAACAATAAGCGGCTTCTGACACGCCCTTCCTGTCGTGTGCACAGAAATGCTATTAAACATAGGACCTCGTGTAGAATAATTGGTGTCATATTGAAAGGAGATACTTTAATAGCGCTTTGGAGTTTCGTACTGCATGTGGATTTTAAAAACAAAATCTAGAGTATTTAGAAGCTGGTGAAGGAGTGATTTCATTGTATTGGTGCAATCCAATCAGTGGTAGGAGATTAATATGCATATCAGTCAAGATTAAGTTTCTGCAACGGCACGGTTGCCTACTGTCCAGATTACCTGTTACAACGTTTAATGTGTTGTCCAAATGATTCTTTATGTTTTAATTAAAAACTTCTGATGATGCTGTCGCCGAAATCGGTTTTGTCTTTGTCATCGTGAAAGTCGCTTTCATTCTGCAACAAATATTTTTAGGATTTTAACTGGGAAATTCCCCGCCTCAGCTCCCACATATTCTCCTGAGAGTTGCGTGGGAACATGTGTCTGCCCAATTTCCCTGTCGAACAGTGTAAACCATACCTCACGGACAAAACGAGTGCGCAAAAGGCTGTTTGAGCGCAAGTATCTCAGCCCCTAATCGTACAGCACAACACGCAAATGGCTGTTTGAAACTAACACGAACACATAGTCAGGTCTCACGCCACGAGACAGCTTGCTGCAGATCCTAATGCACAATCATCATCATTCATAATCCTCTCTTCTAACCCCTCATGAGACAAGCCTTCCTTGCCGATTCGATGTTAATAAACAGCCAACCAGCCAACAACTTGCTGAGTCCGAATTTTCGGTTGTGCAGACACACAGGACACTGTCTTCCTACGTTTACAAAATAAGCGTCTACACATTAAGCGCGCATGAACAAGCATGCATACACTCACACAAAAACCGCACATCTCATTGCCCCTCCATCCATCCCCACCCACTGAGACAAGAACATTTAGACAATGGCCCCCGATGACGTTATATTCACGCACGCACGCACGCAATGTCAAGAGTTGGGGTCTGGTGGGTCAAAGAGATTTCACCATAGCTTCTACAACTATTCTACCCATCCACAACCATCTTCCCTTAATTAAGTCCCTTTTTCAAGCCACCATCTAGCTCGCTGACGTAATCATTAGGTCAAGTAAGCGTATGTTTTTAGGTATCAAGGGGGTCTCTGTTCACACTTCTAACCAGGGTGCTGGCTCTAGAGCAAGGGGCAAAGTGTTATCCTGAGGCACGTCTGGGAATGGGGTCTTAGCACTAGAGCAGGTGTCAGGCTGCCCAGGTGTGGGTTAGTTAAGCAGGGGGAGATTACCCATCAAAAGGAAGCTCCTAACGCGTAGTGTCGACCACCAGGGGTTTTGTTGTAGCCGGGAGGTGTGAGCTGCCCGGGGGGGGGGGGCGGAGAGTAGCAATGTCCACTCAAGGTACCCACATCTTTTGCCAAAAATCCTGGGAGAGGAATCTTCTGCCAAACCTGCTACTGGAAATCTGCTGTGAAGAGACGTATGTGCTTTGTGGTAAAGTCTGGTGAAGGCTGGTAGGTTCAGTCTTGCTGCAGAATCAAGGTGTCCTGTTCTGCTAGACTTGTGTGAAGTATAGTGTCAGAAGCACGTGTCTTGAGTAGATCAGTTGCCTAGCGCAAGGTACTCTTCGGGGAAGTTGTGGTGTTTACCCAAGACTAGTGTGCGACTCTTGCGCGTGTTTGTCTGCTGTGGGAAATCTCTATTCTCACCAGTCGAGAGGAGGAACTGCAGAACGTAAAGAAGAGACAGACAACCGTCTAAACCAGAGGCAAAGATCCAGTCTCAAAGAAAGGCTGCCTTCACTGAGCTCTAGAAGAGGGAGTTCAGAGGTCGAAGGTAGATTACCTTTGCTGTTTGGCTCCGCGGTGGATTACCTTTGCTGTTGACTCCGCCGTAGATTCCCTGGCGAACTAGAGGTCAGCTCGTCCTCATTGCATTATGGGAAGTGGGACAGGAGTGAACATAGCAGTCCTTTGATTCTCGCTGTTCCGGCGAGAGCGTGGGGGATCATTACAGTGACCAAGTAGCGGGATGATGTATGTATTAAAGTTTTAAATATTGGTGTAGAGAAAGACTACAATCAACAGACCTTGTATGTATTAAAGTTTTCAATATTGGTGTAGAGAAAGACTACAATCAACAGACCTTGTATGTATTAAAGTTTTCAATATTGGTGTAGAGAAAGACTACAATCAACAGACCTTTCCTAAGGTCAGACCGGATTTTAAAGGAACATTTGTAAACCTGGCGACCAATGGCACGAAGAGGGGAAGGAAGTTAACATCTCGGGGAGGGAAAATAAACTTTCAGAGGAACTACACTGATGTGAACTAGTGACTCTGGCGCTAATTAAAGTATTTATGAACCTTCACAGACTGTGACTAAAGGGAGGTACCTGTTAATATTAGTGAAACCTGAATTTAATTCGACAGTGTTGGACTCCGGAAAAGTAGTCATCAACTTTGATCAGTAGGTGTATGCAGTGAAGACTAACCAGTGCTAAGGGAGGCAATCTATTAATGTTGAGGTTTGTGAATGATATTATTGAGTATAGTTTGATAACATCTCTGTGTGGGAGTGTCTTGTGTACTGGGTTGATTATGTTGTGGCAGATGGGAGAAAGTTGTAGGAGTATATCAGAGATTTTGAGTATGAGTGCGAGTGAGTGAATGGAAAACCTATAGAAGGAATTAAGGAAGATTTTCTACATTTATTTGCATTATATTGGTGATGATGGAGTTAATTGATTTCTCTTGCGTCACATTGAATTTATCTGTATTGGGTGATTCATGATGTAACATTGGTTGATTTTGGAGAATTATGTGTTTCTTCTCTTGCGCGTAGAATTTGTGTGGAATTGGGTGTAACTGTGGTTATTGATTAAGGTGTGCATTAGGGGGACAGTAACGTATCAACAAGACAGGTCCAAATAAATTAGTACGGGGTGTCCTGTCTTGAACTTTCACGCGCGTGTTTCTGCCTACACATGTGTCGTCACTTTAGCGGCGGTCGTGCGGAGAGAGCGCAAGGACGATACGTTAACGGAAAATTAAGCTCCCAAGTGCCACACACGGGCATGCAGATAGAGGTAATCACACACATGCTAACTGGTCACAGATGCAGGTGTGCATATACATAAGCACCCCCCCCCCCATCTATGTATGTACGTACATACGTACACCGCGTTGTTCGCAGGGGAAAAAAATTCAGAACCGCCTTTTGTTTCTGTGGTGTGTGCGGGGTGGTGTAATTGGATATGATGCAGTGATTTTCAGCGTGGCGCGTTGTGGCGTAATGCGATATATTTGTTCTGCTTGGTGTAATTTTCAGAATGTACTTGAAGGTGTCGCTAGGGATGGCCCAGAATATTTTTTTTTCTATTTTCTATTTTTCGGACGATTTCGCTTGGGAAATGTAATTGAGTAGTGATCGTCAGACAGTATTATTGCATTCCTAAATGGCTTAGTGTTGTCCCAAAAGTTAAAGAAACAACTAGATTTCCAAACAGCACCAAATACACAGAACGGTCTGACGTTATCACTGAGTCACCACAGGAGCTCAAGGGGGAATTTCTGAACGAAACTGTAAACACTTCAACAACACAGAGCTTTTGGCCTCCAGACTTAAGTAGAGAGTAATAAAAAAATGTTCTTAGAAGCTTCGAGATTTGATTAGATTTTGAATAGACGCAACCGTTTGATTAAATTAGCATTGATCCTATCCGATCCGATCCGATTCACACGTGAAAAATGTGATTTAAGAAATCGAATCCGAATCCACTGTTTTTTTCTGAATCTTATGAAGTAAATTATACAGTATCCAGAAACGATCAATGTACAAGCAACAGTAAATTTGAATCAGAAAAAAGAATCGTGAAATGTAAATTTGTTAATATTTTTTTCGCATCTCAGTTACTGAGATCCCACGCTAGTGTGAAGCAGCTCTCTACCCACTACCTACCCCTCGTAACTCACACAGTTTACACTGGATTAAAGGTTTTAGGCACTGACTGTCTGGTGAATCGGCGGAAACAAACACTTAAACAGAATATTAAATTAGAACAAATTATGTGATGTAATCTATTTGTCTTTCTGTGAAATGTCGAAAAGACACGCAAGTCGTATATTGTACAAAACAGTCACTTCCTTCAGCCCGTTAGGCGTGAAGTCGTTTAATGCCGACTTCTCTTTGCTTCTTTGTTAGGAGAACTTTCAATCTCTTTTCTAGATTTAAAACAGTTCTTCTGCGCTTCTCATGGGATTTGGGGTCGACATTTAGCTTTTTCTCAGTGAACATCCTTGCAAAAGGAAGTCTGCTAACATTTTTTCGCTCGACCAGGGAAAGTCGTATACTGTGCAAAACTGGCCACTTTCGTCGGTCGTTGGTCAGGTTAAAAAGGATGGAGTCGTAAACGGGAGGTGGTTTATATAGTAAATGGTCTCCGTCAGAAAGTTTTGGGTCGTATGCCGGAGGAGGTCGTATATGGGAAGACCTAGTAAGGGAGGTTTTACTGGACATGCATTGCGCGTTGTGCAGTGTGGGGTTAGCTTACTCCACAGGGACTTCCGCGTCTCTGTGAAACTGGCTGAACTAATCTGCGCTGCCATCGGAGACCTCAGCTGAAGAATGTACTTCCCAGACTTGCTTCTCAGGCCCTAAGTCAGGTAACTGCCAAGGAGATCGGTAATTCGGAGTAGCAAAATTATGGCAACCTGGACAGAACAAAAGACAGGACACACAAAAAACACGGGCGATCAGCAGTGACAGCTTTTCTATATTTGGAATGAACACTCCAGAACGTGTGATACGAGAGTGGCAAAGGCGGAATTCGAAAATTCCAAGCAAACAAAAGATGTAAGGAAATCGCTAGTGTAGCATACAGATAGCAATCAAAAGCGGGGTTCAGACATTAATTCCAAGCAAACACCTGAGAAGACAGAGATGTGTGGATGTAAGTTCATCAGCAATAATTGCTATACAGGTGACAACCTACTTCATAAGTTTTTGTTTCGGTATTAATAGTGGATGTTACATAGATGTTCCACAGTAACAAGGTAGGGAAAGAAAGGTTTATTTGGAAGCCAAAGGTCAAATAGCACTACTCACAGGAAACATGTTTATGATTTTTGGCGGCTCGCTGTCCTAGCCAATCAGGAGAGAGCGCGGTGGAGCGATGGAGGTGGTCGGGCGAGAGCCGAGGGTAACCCGCCCCCTCCCCCGGTTGACCCGTCACCCTGAGAGGTGGCCGGGTGGGAGGGGGGGAAGTGAACTACCCTCCCGGCTACAGTCCACCACCCCAGCGGGTAGACAGCCTATTCGCGTTTTCTGGCAAGTCCGAGTTCAGGGCTATAAAGGCAGCCGATCGCCAACTACGAATGCCGAATACACCCAGCAGTCCTGGGGGGGGGGGGGGTGGTTACTACAGAAGAGTACGACCGTTACCGCGACGTGGACACAGAGAACCAGCAGGCTGCTGCAACAGTGGTGACTCTTGTCAGTCGGGAAAGGAACTCGGGCATTGGGACCGGTGCTGAGACTGTGGAGCTGAGAGACGTGGCGTCTGTGGTATTCCTCTCCAGCATCGGTAAAGTCAGTGTACGTACCGTGTCGAGAAGTAGGATACGAGCGAAACTTGGAGATAGTTGTTAGACTTGAACGTCATTAGCAAACTTAGTAAAGGAAAAGCATATCTCATAATTGTTGATTTGTCGGCTGTCCGATCGGGACTAGTAGAAGTTAGCGAAAGTAGGGTTAATTCATGGTGATCGGCGGTCGATCGTATTGTGTGCTAAGACGTCGGCGTGACGTCATTTTCTGAGTTGGTTTTAGCAGGTTGCACGAAAGACAAACGAATTGTCTTCGGAAAGGATATGGTTTTCCTTGTGTTCACCCATGTGAATTATCGGTATGGTAATTGATCTATACTCCTGTGAATAACGTGTGCGGGTAGATACGTGTAGCGTCGCTGGGATGAATATATGAGAGTGCGAGTGATTGTTCTACATGTCAGTAGATGTATACTGGAGCATCATGCATGGTGTAGTGGAATATTCTACGTTGTAACTGTAAAATAAATAGAATAGCATATTATCGCTGCCCTCTTTTATTAAGTTGTGCGCGTGACAAGCAAGGGGGTGGGGGCTTGAGCCGATTGGAAATTGACGAAATTAGGCAGCGATCACATTGTTAGTTTCCCCCTCCTTGACACATATTTATGTTGTTGTAACTCTAGTTAACGAGCAGATTAGCAAAACACATGAACGCAATACCCCTAGACGCACGACAGAGTATTACCACAACAATGTTTACATGCATAATCAATAATGAATCACGAAGGACCCAGGAAAGGAAAGGAACGCGAGAAAGACGAACAGAAGGTGGTGGGCAGTAGGCTGAGGTGAGGAGAAATGACATTGTTAAAGATCTTGGTTTGCACTTACAGAATTTTGGGAAGATATTTCTGTCGGAAAGAACCAGTGTAAACACCTCCAGATTCGGTGATAAACAGGTCGCATCATACAAATGACCCAAGACAAAGGTAATTTATGTTCTTTCGCATCCTTTATGAGTCAGCATTGGTTCAAACCTATTTAATATAAGTCCACATTGGTACAAATCTATTTAACATAAGGACACATTTGTACAAATATATATGAGTCCACATTGGTGCGAGTCTATTTTATATGAGTCCACACTGACACAAATTTATTTTATAAATTAAAAAACGATTTTCTCCATAATTTTAAAAATCTAGGTATTTGAAATAATTTGACTTTTTCTAATAAAATTCTGGTATCGGGTTAGTTTGTGAGCCTTAGAGAAATCAGAAATAGGAACGTCCTACTTTCACGAGTCGTATTTACTGAAGCTATTATGCAAATGAAAGTAAGAGAAACTAGGAAATGTAGACCAATCAATCGCATTATTCTTTGATATCAAGCAGATTCTCGGATAGGGAAATCAGATTGGAATTAAACGGTAGACTGACTAGATCCTGATCTACGGGACTAGACTCTTCGTCACTGCTCTCAGGTTTGTAGAAATAGGCTGGTTGCTCTATGGTTGTACTTTTCTTTGGGACGAATTGATAACAGTTTTGAAATGCCGTTTAGTTTTTCTAAAGTGAGGAAGAGCTGAATGTTGCGTTTTGAAGGTTTTCTTCAGCGCTATAGTTCTTGTATTGTTCGTTGTATTCTTTTTTAAGATCGTCTCACTTCCTTTCATTCATTGAATTGATAGTAAGCTTCCTTTCATTCATTGAAGGATTGACACGTTAATGACGCATAAAATTGTGTAGTCATAGAAGGAAAGACGTCACGCGTTCTTTCATAGAAACGCGTAAATATCAGCTTCGAACAACCAATGAGAAGGTGCAAATCGTGTTGTGAGGGGAAACAGAGAAAACTTTGGGGAGGAAGCCTAACGCTTCAGGAGTTTTGGAAGGGACGCTACAGAGGTCAGACGTGTGTGCAAGCTTGCGAATCTTGCCAACGGTTTTTCCTACAAAACTAGACGCGTTGCTATTCCAGAGAGAATATTCTTCGGTCACTGGAAGGAAAGGTAGACTTCGTGTAGCGACAAAACTCATTCGGGAATCATAGCTCGTAAAAAAAGGTGACGAGGAG